>JAJMCG010000004.1:0-167650 GCA_030572895.1 Jamesozyma jinghongensis
ATTATTCAACCTCTGTAGCGTCGTCGCCTCCTGGTACCAACATGAATAACGCACTTACTGCGGTAATTCATAGTACAACGACTACAAACCCACATACATATGCCCAAGCTATGAACAGACCTGATTCCCAAGAATGGTACAAAGCATGTCTGAAGGAGCTCTCTGAATTTAAAGACCATAAAACATACAAGCATGTCCCTCTTCCAAAATAGAAGAGCCCTTGGATCTAGATGGGTCTTTACAGTGAAGGATACTGGTGCGTATAAGGCAAGGTTAGTAGCTCAAGGTTATACCTAAAAGGCAGTAATAGACTATCAGGAAACCTTTGCTCCTGTAGTTCGCTATGATTCTGTTCGACTTTTCTTTGCACTATCTGCCACCATAGGACTTATAGTATATCAAATGGATGTAGATACCGCTTTCTTAAACTCCACTATGACTGAACCAGTGTATGTTAAACAACCTCCTGGCTTTATTGACAGTCAGAATCCTGACTTTGTATGAGAACTTTATGATGGTATGTATGGTTTAAAACAAGTACCGTTACTTTGGAACGAGCACATTAATAAAACTCTCCAAAAGGCCTCTTTCCGCCGACATGAAGGCGAACATGGCCTATACTTCCGATCCACTTCTGAAGGTCCCGTCTATATCGCATTATATGTTGATGAACTTCTCATTGCTGCCCCATCATTGAGAATATATGCACTCGTTAAAAACGAATTAAACAAATCGTATTCAATGAAAGATCTGGGCAAAGTTAATAAATTTTTAGGTTTGAACATCCATCAATCCTCCAGTGGAGACATCACTTTATCCCTAAAGGACTATATCGCCAAAGCTGCTAATCAGAGTGACATCGACATATCCAAACCTACTTGGATGCCACTAACCACTTCTAACGCCCTTTTTGCAACTGATCCTCCTCCACCTCTGAAAAACGTTTAACTCTACCAAAGTATCGTCGTTCAGTTGCTATACTGCGCCAACACAGGTCGTCCTGATATTGCTTATTCCGTATCTTTACTTTTCGATTTCTCAGAGAACCTCACTCGGTTCATTTAGAAGCAGCAAAACGTGTTCCACGATATTTCTACATCACTAGACATCTGTGTTTCAAGTATCGTGCAGGATCTCCTTTTACTTTGAATACATTAAGGTATCACAAGTTCAGAAATGCGGTCATGACAGGTATTGTTGATTTGGAACCGTTACCAAGAAACAGACTGCTGATATTCTGACTAAGGTTCTACCTTCAGAATCATTCAGCCAATGTAGCTTGGCCCGCCTACTAGATCCGCTAATCAATTATAAAGTAACTGTTGATGACTCACATACATCTTGAGTTATGGGGAATGTTGAATTGGCTAACACACAAGTATGCACGTATTGTCAGGATAGGAAACCTTGCTACCACATTAGGTATTATTTTTCGTATTCTAATTTGATGAAATGCATCAAGACAATGCACTGGTTTCCGCTGTTAGATCAATGTATTTAGGTATATAAGGTCCATATGTCTGGTGTTATATATGAGTATACTATATGTTTCTCTCGATAAGAGATCATCGAAATCAGACATTAAAATATGTCTAAAAGAATAGTTCTTAACATCCTACGTCAACATGTTATGTACAAGACACAGAGCGCTAAAAAAACCAAATTTTGAGTTATTTCGAAGTATTTAAACATAACCTAAATAGAGAAATCTATTTTTATACGAACTGAAATTTAATTAAAAGAATGATCAATCATATTTTATCCATAATTTACAAAAACAACATTCCGAAGCCAGCAAGTCCTTTCCCTACGCCTAGCATCAATTTATTGGCACTGTTTTCGGTTTGTTCAATCACTACTCCTGTAGAAGTTGAAATATATGTCTGAACTGCGATTGTAGATGGTGGAGAAGTTCTTTTGCTGGTATTTATAACAACTGAATCGGTGTTTTTGATGGTATTACTTGTTATGGTCTTAATAGTAACGGTATTAATATTATTTCCTTCATTCTGTACTGAAACTGAATTATCACTTGCTTCTACTGCATGTAAATCGGTTGAAACAGAGCTTTCTTCATATTCTTTAGACTTACAAACTGAATCACAATTAGTAACTGTAATGGTTGATAGAGTGTAGTAAGTAGTTGTTTCAACTCCATTTGAATTTGTACCCGTTGAACATGGAACAGTTATTGTTTTGATGATTGAATCATTTTCAGTTATATTTATGGTAGAAAGTGTTGGAGTGGGGTAAATTGACGTGGTTCGGTTAAAAGAAGTTGCCGGAATACTCTCGCTAAAAGTAGAAGTTAGTTTTGTTTGACTGGTAGTGGACGAAATTGCACTAGTAGTGTCATTTGGATAAATGGTGTTGTACGCAGAGCTAGAAGTAGAGATGCTCTTCCATTCATCATCTATGCTAGATGATTGAGATGATCCGTTACCTTCGCACTCGTCATTACAGTTTAAATTCCAATAAAAGCCTGGGAAATCTGTGTGAGAATTACCTGCTTGGTCAGCATTGTGACAACCAGTATTTAAGTCAAAAGAATGTGTTCCCCACTTCCAAGTGTCAGCGTATTGGGCAGCATCCCCTTGTAAATATTCAAATTGAATTTGGAAGTTTGGCATCCACACGGTGCAATCTGATACTTCACCATAAACTTGGAATGTAGTAGTAAAATCAGTTGGGCTATCGATATCATAAGTGTTTTCGTTCTTTCCGTGTAGCTGAACAGTACCTTGAGGACCATTAATACCAATAACCTTCAATGAATATAAGTATTTCATATCAATTTCTTCAGCACCAACAACATGAATGGTGATTTCGTAGATATTGTCCTTAACGTACTTAACACCAATCAAATCCATGGTATAGTGCATGATATTTTGAACATCTGCATGCCAGTAAAAATTTAAATTTGGACAACCATTTTGTATGTTACATTGGCCATTTTCGGTTCTGACAAATAAGTCAGAATTTAAAGCATTTGTTGGAAAGATAACTAATAAGCAAAGAGTAAAAAATAATTCTAGAAGATTCATGATATTATTTGATTATTGAATTATTTTAATTTGAAAACAAATGAATTGAATTGAAAGGACAAAATTGCTAGTCTATCAACTCCAATAAATGTCGTTGGATTTATATATGTTTGTTTTTTGCCCAACAAGTAAACATCAAAAAAGCTGGACTTGAACGCTTACTTCTCTTTACATTCGTATTGATATGTGGAGAGGCAATATGCCTCCCAAAAGAGGCAATTATTGGCGCATATGAAAGGTTCTCTTGCGGGAGGATGTCTCCCAGAGACCTCTTATCAGTTGTAACCCTCATTTATGGTAATTAATTGAAGCAGCCACGAGCTGTTTTAGGACAAGTAAACTCAAAATATCAACACTTGCCTGTCAGCTTAAGATCATCTAATTCTACAACAGCCCTGTAAATGATAACTCTTGGGATCCAACAAAAAGTAATAAATTAGGGAGGTGGCCTATATTATCATATAGACCCCCACTCTTTAAAGTGGGTGTAAAACATATGCATAAGATGCAGTATCCGGTTGCGGAGTCCATCACAGAAATATTTATCCATGGACTGTACAGCTACTGAGAAAATAATAATCCGATCCATTATTTTTTTCAGTAACCCCGTATTTCAATCAAGCTAAGAAGGAGCAGTACTAAAAGGTATTTTAGAGTCATGTTTCCTATCCATCTGAGAGAATTTCAATTGTACATGCGCTAATCGGGTCTATCGAGGTCAATTACCAATCTCCAGTAAAAAAAAACGCAGACAATATGTCTACATTCCGCAGATTTTAGAATTCCTAGAAGAGGATGATCGAAATTACATATTGTACTTCCCATTGGCCTTTCCATTGTTTCTGAACCATAGTCTCCTTTCATTTATTAGTAAATGCTAGTTCCTATTTTGCAAAAAAAGAAATTCTTGGTGCACAAAAAGTTTAAATAACGGTCGAATAATATGTGCCGTCAGCAAAACATGCCGCATTTGGTAAATTGGCCCGCGAAGCTTTAAGCATCAGTAAGAAACCCCGCTAGCTGATTATGTTATTGCAATATCAGACATAAATTCATTCTTTGCGTTGTTGTATTTGATGTGGAACAAATTCACAGTAAAATAGGAAATACCCTTGAGATATCATGTACGTTGTTTAACAGGGTCAGTAGCGATGAACAATACCGTACAACGCATTTTCTCCAAGGAATTCTCTGGTCTGAAGTAAAACCCTGGGAATTTGATTCTACTAATTGTCTTGGCAGTAGATGTTGCTATAGTCTATAACCGGAACATTCCGGGTGTAGAGAAATTATACGCGCTTGTTACGAAAGAGCCAAGCTTTCCACCTTGCATGTGCAGTCAAACTAAGCAAAAGTGAGTGGAATTTTTAATATACCAAATACTCAACCGTAAATTCTCTATCGATGCCAACTGATTTCTAAAATTCATCTTTTCATCTTTTTCATTCAAAAAGTTGTCGCTTAAAGTTAGGTATCATTAAAATCCCAAGAAAGAAAGTATATAGAGCCTAACTCGACAAAATATACAAATAAAAATAAAAAGATATTTTTAGATTGAGAAAGTTGGGTTCTAATTTTTCGGTTTATTTTAAGTTAACGCTGCTTCCGGTATTCAATCGAGACATGGGAAAAAGGAAAAACATCGTTCGAAATTTAAACTTATATTTGCCTCAAGCACCCCACCCACTCTTTGTTTCTTGATAAGAAAATAGAGACATTTGTGGGTATTATTTTCATTATGAAAATATCGTATTGAATCTATCTCTTAAAGGTTCTATACCAAGAAATAAATACGTTGTCAGCTTAAATTCTTCATGAGGAAATTTTTTTGATGCAGCCATTTTCATACTTCCAAATGTTAAACCTTCATTAATTAAATGTGAGTCTTGTATAAGTTTCCTTATAGCGGGATTTTGTGCAGAAGGTAGTAGTTGTATTTCCAATATTTTGGTAGTCTTAAAAGTGAAGCAATATCTTATGAACAGGCATGTTAGGCAAGCCTTCAAAATTAACGAAGGACTATATGGCTCTAGTGTGAACAAATGAATCTCGTTTGTCAATTAAATTGAAATGTCTGCATACCAGTTTTCACATAAGTTACTCAATTCAACTTTTAACAGACTCACTACTATAATTTCTTTAATTTATAGATATATTCAGTATCACTTTCCAGTGTATATTCGTCTAGAACAACAGGAAATATACGAACATTTGGAGTTTCTTTGCCCCCAATGTAGTAATTGTTTCGCTCTTACGTTCACCGTTACCATGTTAGGGTATAAATCTCGTCTATCCTTAAGACACATCAAAATTCATCTTTGACAGGTTCAAAGTTTTCCAAAACTTCCTATAATTTTTTAAAAATTTCATTACCTGTTATCTAAATCAATTCCATTAATTTCGCTCGATTTCCCTTTAAGTGGACGCGCATATCGTTTCCTAAGTTTTTAGACTTATTATGTCTAAAAACTTAGAGCTTTCAGAACTTAAAGTATTATCACGCACACAAGATGGAAAATGTTTAGCTAGCTGCGAATAATTTTTACATTAGCCTCTTTAAGGAAAATATAAATATTCGTTATTTGCCACATCATTGGATTGGGGTTCTTGATTTTTATTTTAAATATATCTACTGTTTCAGAAATCAAGATTCATAATCATACTTTTCCAATTAATATCGGCTTTACTAATCCTAACACAATACAATAGAAGGTATATATGTAAATGAACCGTATTAGGTTTATCAAATAAAATCATGTATCTTGTAAGTGCCTCTAACGTTTTCATTAAGGATCATTATAGGGCCACTTCTAGTTTCATCTGAATAAAATTCTCCAATAATAAGTGGCTATAAGTAATGCTAAGTAGTAAGTGTTGCTTATAGTCAAGAAACTTTCAATGGTATTAGTTTGAGAACATAACCTTTCTACTTACGTGTTTAATAGTAACTTCAAATTTAAAAAAAATATTTGTCAAAATCTTTCTTCAGCGGTAAACGTAAAGAGAAATCAATTTAAAAATAATGAAGGATGCGAGGTTCGAACTCGCGCGGACACCGTCCAACAGATCTTAAGTCTGCCGCCTTAGACCACTCGGCCAACCCTCCAATGAATTATATTTTTGTTGTACATTTGCTTAACTAAGCCAATGAATAATATTATACTTTAAATGCATGCATTTACATTTTAAAAGTATACTGATTGATTCTACTTGAAAAACGTTTCAATTTTTTGGAACAAAAATCAACATTTATCCATATGTCGATGGTATAAATGAATAAATATTTGTTCACGTGACTATAAGATTATTAGACAATTGTACAAAGGATGACATAAATTATAAGACTAGAGAATTGAGGTTCGCACGGTCATCAAATTAGTGGAAGCTGAAGCGCAAGGATAAATAATGTAATAGGATCGAGGAATGAAAATGTATAAATAGGGAGCATGTACATATACATGTTTGTATAAAATTATATATGTTCTTTTGTGGATTCTGAAATCCATGAGGAGAAATTTAAGTATAATTCGTATACAAATAAAATAAAACCTTTAGAAATAAAAATGGAATCCAAACAATTACAGAATAATTATTATGAACTGCATTGACTCCGACAGGTCTGAATAAAGAGTCAATTAAATACGAGTCGAAAGAGTCCGTTTGGAAATTAATTACAAATTAATTAATTGAACATTCTGGCAAGATTGGAATTATGCACTTAACGGAAACTGCTAAATAAATTATGTCGTTCTATAAGTGGCAAAAAATAGCAATAGTCGAATATTGGAATGTCATACTTTCAATATATATTCTGTTTGTATATTATGAATAATTGAAATGACCGTTACAACCTCTAGCTATAATTTTATTAAGGATATCATATCTTAGAGATATATTTAAAGGTTATAATGTAAAAAAATAAACACACACTCTCTCCCTCTCTAATTATGAGTAAAGTACTCATATAAAATTTCAGTCAAAATATTCGGTAAAAAATATTTTCTTTGACAGATTCTCATGAAAACTGTATTGGAGTCTCTCAACAATCTAAACAAAGTTATCAATAATACAATGAGCGAGACTCGAAAGATTGCTGTTGTTACAGGTGCCTCTTCCGGTATTGGTTATTCTGTAACTAATGAATTGGCTTCCCATGGCTATGCTATCTATGCATGTGCTAGAAGATTGGCGCCTATGGAACCCTTACTTACTCAGTTTGGTTCAGATGTTATAAAGCCTTATCAATTGGACATAATGAGGCTAGATGACATAATTACTTTTACAGAATTTCTCTCCAACGAATTACCAGATGGTAGATTGGACCTGTTGTTCAACAACGCTGGTCAGAATGATGGGGTACGCACTATATTGGACACCACAAATGAATTCATGGCACACAACTTTGAAGTAAATGTATTTGGACATGTTAATATGGTCAGGGAACTATCCAGATTTGTCATTAATGCTAAAGGTACAATTGTTTTTACTGGCTCACTAGCTGGTGTAGTTGGTTTACCATTATGTCCCACATATTCAGCAACGAAAGCATCTATTCATGCCTATGCTAGTGGTTTGCATTTAGAGCTAAAACCGTTTGGTGTGAGAGTTATCCACACAATAACAGGCGGTGTTGACACTCCAATGAATGTAATGGACCAAACCCCGTTACCAGAATCATCACTATTCAATTTTAAGGAAGGTATAGAGGCAATTCACTCACTTGATAAGACTCCACCATGTATGAATCCAGACAAATATGCCAAACAAGTGGTTAAAGTCATTTTGGGCAATAGCGATCCTGTCGATATTTATAGAGGTACAGGAGCAGTTTTAGCATCTATAGCATATTATTTGTTACCAGTGCGGCTCTTTGAATGGTTTGTCTACCGTTTAGTTAGATTCAATAAAGTGGAAAATGCAGCAGAACGAAGGAATGCTAGGAATTTAGACTGATAAGATTAGGACATTGTTAGATATTTTGATGTTAAAATGAAATCTTATAATGTTCAAATTTGTTGTGAAACCGTTATTAAATTAGGCATTAAGAAAACATTTTTATGATCGTGTTAGATAAGCATCCATCTGATAAATGACAGATATTCGCCAATAAAACATATTGCTTGATGAGATACACATTAAGACCTTGGTATTATATCATCTAATATCAGTTTTGTTCTAAGTGAAAAATTGACTAAACATAGATATACTGTTGGCGCATGTGATTGATTATCGGAACCTGTTAAAATCCTAGTCTGAGACCTGGAATCAGATTTTATCAAACCTTAAAAGTTACATATGACAAATCTACCAGAAAGCAATGCATTCAAGAAAGCGTAACGGTAACGACTATCAGCAGGGGAAGTTGTATTGTCTATACAACAATACAAGTTAAATGTATGGTTTGGTCATGATGCTTGATGTATCATATGCATTCATTAAGCCTCATTTCAATTTGAACGTATTTGTAGATTAATAGTGAACTATACTCATGCTTTATTAAAGCCAAGGCTCTCATTTTACCCTCGTCCCTTCCCCCATAAAGAAAGAAAAAAATCTCAAGTTTTTATTCAATGACACAAATCAATATTATCGAGAATGGGAGGCTGGTAAGAATATTAAAATCGATAAATCAAATTTTAACCGCAAGGAATTATGAATTTTTAATTTTTTTTCCTTTATCATTCTTTGTGCATGTATACTTCCTGTTAATGTTATTAAATTTCCAGTCCATAAACCAAGATAGATATCACCCATACATATGAATAAAATATTGAAAAAAACGTGCCTACTAGGATTTTAATTTCTAATTTTTTTTTGATTTATGATAATCTAAGTATACAATTTAATTTAAATGAGGAAGAATATAGATATGTATTGAGAAGCTATGATATGAGGGGGCTAATCAGCTTAGTCCAACTTGATACGGACAGCCTTGACTTGAGTGTAGTTGTCAATGGCTTCAGAACCCATTTCTCTACCTAAACCAGAAGCGTTGAAACCACCGAATGGAACAGAATGGTGGAAATCATTGTAAGTGTTGACCCAAACGGTACCAGCCTTAACTCTGTCTGCAATCTTAATGGCGTTGTTGATGTTGGAAGTGTGGACACCAGCAGCTAAACCGTATTCGGAGTCATTGGCCATCTTGACAACATCATCTAAGTTCTTGAATTTGGTAATGGTAACAACAGGACCAAAGATTTCTTCCTTAACAATTCTCATGTTTTCCTTGACGTCACCGAAGATAGTTGGTCTAACGAAGTAACCCTTGTCACCAACTCTTTCACCACCAGTAATTAAAGAAGCACCTTCTTTCTTACCAATGTCAACGTAATCTAAGATTTTGTTTAATTGCATTTGAGAAGTTTGAGCACCTTGGTAATTTTGTTCATCGAATGGGTTACCAACTCTAATTTGTTCAACAGCAACCTTTAATTGTTCAACAAAATCATCATAAGCAGATTCTTCAACGTAAACTCTAGAACCAGCACAACAGACTTCACCAGAGTTGAAATAAATACCAGTAATGATACTTTGAATAGCTTCCTTCATCTTGGCGTCAGCAAAGACAATATTTGGAGATTTACCACCTAATTCCAAGGTGACCTTCTTTAAACCTAAAGCGGCTTGTTGGTAAATGTGCTTACCAGTAGCAGTAGAACCAGTGAATGCAATCTTCTTAATCTTTGGATGATTGGTCAAGGCTTCACCGACAATCTTACCGAAACCAGAGACGATGTTGATAACACCAGGTGGGATACCAGCTTGTGGGATAAATTGAGATACATATAAAGCGGATAATGGAGTAGATTCAGCTGTCTTTAAGATAACAGTGTTACCAGTGATGATGGCAGGAGCAATCTTCCAAGCCCACATTAATAGAGGGAAATTCCAAGGAATAATTTGACCACAAACACCCAATGGCTCTCTTCTAGTATAATTGAAGTGAGTTTCACCGGTATTGATCATTCTGCCGTCCAACTTGTCAGCATAACCAGCAGAAGCCTTTAAGTAGTTGACGACTAATTGAACATCGCCTCTAGCGTTGTTGATAGCTTTACCGTTATCTAGAGATTCAATGGATGCAATAATCTCTTTATCCTTTTCAATGAATTGAGCTAATTTGTAAAGAGCATTGCCTCTTTCTAATGGGTCGATAGTGGCCCAAGATCCATTGTTGAAGGCTGTGTCAGCAGCCTTTACAGCACTTTCCACATCGTCTTCTCTACCTTCGTAGACGTGACAAATCTCTTCTTCCGTGGAAGGGTTCAAAACCTCAAAGGTCTTGTGCTGCTTAGAAGGAACAAACTTGTTGTTGATGAACAAACCAGTTGGTTGTTCGTACTCTAACCCATTAGGTAACTTAATTGGAACTGTGAGAGGTAAATGAGAGAAGTAACGTAGATGAACTCTCCCTAATTGAGCAGAAGAGGATCTCAATAGACTAGTAGTGGTTCTGGTAAACATTTTGCTCCTTAAAAAATGAATAAAATGGTATATATGGTATTATTGAACAAGAAGCATTAATTAATAAAGAACAAGACAAACATAAAGGACTAATTGATTTGGTAACCAAAAACCACAACCTTTATATATTCGGTGGCAAAATGGGGGATTCTCCCCGAAACCCAAAAAGGGGAACGTGACAAAATTAGCCTCTCCCCCTCTAAAACTAAGTGAAACTCATCGCAAAGCGCGGCTATCACCTTCCCCACTTTTTTTCGTTGAACACTGCACAAATTATTGATAATAAACTTTTCACTCCCAATCAATAATAGTCTCTATATCTCCTTCGCGGAGTTACCGAAAGCGGCAATGGCCGAAACCCGTCCAGCATATCTCGCACTTTGTATCCCGCACAATTCAGCGGCGTTGTAACTTGATCTCGTTGTTCCGCGGAAAACTACACGGGCGAAAATGAGGGTTACGCTGCTTACGAGCCGAACTTTGACCCAGTTTTTTCGGCTGCTAACTTTCCATGCGGGATCTGAATTGTGAATACGTAATGGGCCAAGATGTCTCGCCCGAGAAATCGGCTTACTGTTCACCCTCAATTTTCGATGCTTCTCGGGATAGACGGTCCATTGTAAAACGAATTCATCACAATGGTGATGGTTAGAAGTGCACTGTTCGGACATTCGGTTCCTGGCCATGTAATCAGACTCCAAGTGTCGGCAAGTCCAAAATCTCAAGCCAAACAGATTGCGTAATCACAGTATAACCGGGTCTCAAGTAGGGCCAATTCTGGACCTTAGTTTCAGGTTCTTTTTTATTTTTTCGGCCTCTTGGCTATGAATGAGGTCACGTGCGTGTACACATTTTTACTTACTTGACTTCGGAACTTTGTGTGAGAGTCACTCTCATTCTTTGGATTAAGCATATGGAAGGAGATAGGGATTCAGTTTTATGGAATGTTTTTGTTGAAGTTCTATAGGCTCTATTCTGCTCCAATATTGTTTCTCCAATCCTTTTTATACAACGTGCTTCTCCTATGTAAAAAAAAAAAAGTCTCTACCGGTTTTGTTTATGTATTTTTGTTTCGTCTATTACTATTATTACATACACGACTCTAAGTATTCAACTGAGTCAATTGATCACACTTTGCGAGGATCAAGGATCGCAATTCCCGTTCAAATGTAGTTCCGGAGCCTATTGGCAATACTCTCCTCATTATAGGATTACCCGCGATATTAAGTGTTCTCAAGCTAGCAAACGGAAGGATGTCAATTAGCGTATGGCATCTTCTTATGTCATTGTTTGAAAGGTCAAGGTGTTGGAGTACAGTAAATTCTGTATCACGAAGTGGTAAATCACTCAAATCTGGTATGTTAGTTAAACTTAAACTTTCAATAACCTTTGGAACACGCTTTAAAAATGTTGCAACATTTTTATAATTCCCAAATTTGATATCGAGGGTCCTTAATTGAGGACAATTTAATTGCAAATCCGCTAAATTTGATTGTCCATTAATTCTCAATGTATGTAATCTAGGTAAGTTAAAGGATCTTTTGGGTATTTTATATTCATTGGTATATCCTCTTATATCATTAACCATTTCAAGAACCTCCAATTTATCATGTTCCTCATTTAAATATTGAATGCATTTATTATTATTCAATTTTAAGATTTTAAGATTTGGTAGACTTGATATATTCTTTACCTCAGTGATATCGTTTTCACTTAAATCTATGGACTCTAAGGTTAACCATCCACCAAGTTTATTATCATTATTATTAACAATTTTTTTAAAATCTATAACACCTGATAAATGATTGCCTTTTAATTGTAAAGTTTTCAATCTAGAGTCTCCCAATCCATCTAGGGATTCAATCTTATTATATGACAAATCGACATCTCTTAAACTGTGACAATTCGATAAAATTTTTAAATTGGATGTCAATTTATTGTTTGATATGTTTAATATCTCTAATCTATTACTCTCCTCAAATAAACAATGTGCGTTGTTTAAACTGTTATTGGATACATCCAGTATCTTACATCGAGATGATAATTGGTTTACTACGTGAATGTCATTATTCGATAAATCAATCTTTATTAAATTTGGTAAATATTTTTCTAATCCAACAAAATTCGTTAAGGAATCATTTCCATTAATTTTCAATTCATATAAATCATTCCAATTATTCTTATCTGTACTTTGATCAATAGTATCAACGAGTATAGACATTAATTTTTGTTTATTCTCGTTAAATGATACGTCAATATCATGTACATTTGTTACATCTCCAGTAAACGGTACGTCTCTTGTCATCTGTTCCTTTATAGTCTCTATATCGATTTCCCTCATTAGAATATTAGCATCAACTCTAGGTGTATCGATCATTTCAGTATCCTCATGTCTCATGTTCATCTCCATATCATCTTCAGAGACAACAGCATCATTTCCATTTGCAACATTATCTGTGTCATCATCCTCATCCATTGTAAAAGTAGAGGTTATATTTTTACTGCTTGATTGATCCTTACTGGCACTGGTGTTGTCTGTCGTGTGACTGGATGATATATCATGTAATTCATTCCCTGGTACCCAAATACCTTTATTTTGTTTAAAGCCATAGCCTAGAGATCCAGGTGTAATCAAGTTCAATTCATTAACATTGCTATTTGTAATCTTACTATTGATTGTATTAGTGATAGACATATGTCTTCTTTCAGAACCTTGTCTCTTTAATAAATTCGCGTAGACTTGTTTTGCCTCTAAAGCTGGGTCATAACTCTCTTCTTCATCTGCTTCTTCAACATCGTTGTCTTTCACTTCATCATCACTGTAATGTGACATGGTATTGGATCCATTCTTTATTTGTTGTTGCATTTCATTCTGTTTTTTGAATGTATTACAGACTTGGCCACTTAAATCACCAATTCCAGTTATTATTAATGCTGATTCGGGTTCTCTAAATTTTCTCAATTGTTCTGCAAGCAACTGGCTCCTGTTGGGATTGATATTTTCTTTATTATTGTTTTCATTATTATCATATAAGAATGGTAATCCTGATTTATCAGCATCATCTCCGGCAATTCTTTTCATTTGTTTCATGTATTGTAAAAATTGAGGCTTCTCGTTCATAGCAGCGTCAGCAGTAGTACCTCTAGTGATAGAACTTGGTCGTTGAACAGTTCCGTATTCCATTACACTTCCATCATCATTAATATCTGCGTCATCTTCTTCCTCATCATCACTATTATTATAATTATCGTGCAATCTCGAGATAAAAGCATCGTCAGAAAACTGTTCATTTATTTGGTATGCTTTGAATTTGCCCTGGGTTCTTGTGTTTACAGTAGTGGCATTTGTTTGATATGTATTGGGTCCGCTGATATGAAAAGACCCCAATTCATCAGACAGATCATCTAAAGTTTGAGATAATGCTGTATCACTTACGTCCTCCCTAGGTGTATACATCGAATTACTAGCCATCGTTCCGTTAATCTTTAGTCCTGTACCTCCAATAATCAATCTCACTGTCAATATATAAAATATCAGACCTCGATGAAATGTAAACAATGATCCTCGCGAAATATCAAAGTTACCCGCACATGTATTATCTGTTATAAAATCATAATAAATAGATAAAACAATATACAGACTACAACCATATCCACGTTGAAAGTCATTCTTGTTCAAAAACTGTCTTTGTTAGGACCTGTACACTCTACCTCAGTGTACCGTTTACTTGATTCAGGAATGAGACACGTCACATTAGACGAAGGGCAAGATGCGAAATGCGAACACGATGCGAAATAAACAAACTAGCAAAACAAACAAAACAAAACAAACTCTCGTGCATATCATCTGAAACTAATAAAAGGTTATCCAAATTAACCAAAGATAATCATATAGAGCTACAAACAGACGCGAGTTCATCAAGTATATTATATCTCAAGCAATCACTTACACTCACAACCGCTAGTATATCTCCTCCAACTCTACTTATCAAATATTTCTCTCTCCTAGTTTTCTCCAACTGATTTAAAAATGAATAGTCACGCTACTTCAACATCTGAATCAGATCCCAGCAATACCGTTCCTATGAGAAGAGAAGTCACTCCCCCAGTCGTTGCAGGTTCGACGATACTTTCCCCTTCTAGAATGACAAGGCATACGGCACAAAATCCCGAATTAGTGATCGGCGATGTTGATTCTAATGGGGTAGGTGCCAACGTTGACACAGACACAAACTTCTTTAAAGTATTATCTGAAAACTTGAAGTACGCATTTAATAGTCCTATGCCTACAACAACTCAGTTTCCGACCCCTTACTCCTCAAATCAGATTCAAAACTCCAATAAAACAGATACAAGCTTACCACCACAAAATCAACAAATCGACTCCTCGCTTATTGAAAATAGTATGTACGGAAATCAAAACAATCAAAACATGATTCCACAAACAATTGAAAAGGGTGAAACATTAGATGATATGAACCTTCAACCTTCCACTGCTTTACAATTCGGTAATGATTTCCCAAACGAATTTTTGTTGGCATCTCCAGAGCAATTAAAAGAATTTCTCTTGGATTCACCAGCTGGGTTTAATTTCTTCCATACTAGTGCAAGTGGCAAGAAGACCCCAGCAAAGACACCTCTAAGATTTGTTACAGATTCTGGCGTAAACGGTTCCACCTCTAAATCAACTACATCAACCTCTAATTTGCTTCATCTCTTCAATTCTGTAAACAACCAAATTGACGATCAATTAAACACCGATCCATCTGTTATTAATGATAAGAATTTTTTTAATAGAACACCTTTGAGAAAGATTGATATTAATTTGATGTTCAACTCTAATGCAAATGGTAACTCTTTGTCTCCTTCAAAAAAGATAGCCATGTCTTTAACACCATATGGTAGAAAGGTCTTAAGCGACATGGGTACTCCATTCTCAGCATTGAAGGGGTTGAATGCTGTTGATTCAAACAGTGCGTTGGTAGATTTCCAAAGGGCTAGAAAGGATATAAATTTACAAATGAGAAGCCCCACAGAAAAGAACAGCAAGAAATTCAATAAAACCAAACATGATCATATTCAAATTAATAATAAAGAAAACTTAAAGGTGGACGATGACGATGATTCAATATATGGATCTTCTCCTACCACGATTCAATTGAATTCTTCCGTTACGAAATCTACATCGAGGCTGGATAACAACAAGATACCAAATTTGAGAAACATGGACTTAAATAACGATAAGTTATTTGACATAAATTTCAGGAGAATACCGTTATCACCCACTCCAAAATCACATAATAGTAATAAAAATACATTGCAGGTCCCTGAACTACCAAAGATGGGTTCTTTCAGAAGCGAGACGGGTAACAGTGGTAGCATGCTAACGATGCCTACTACATTGAATATGCCACCAATTTCGACTCTATCGTCCCAATCATCTTCTTCTGACGCAGCAGAACTCGGATCTTCACTGCCGACAATGGCATTCTCTATGAACAACAAGGTTAAGAAAAACAAGAAAAACAGACCTAAACAGCCTAAGTTCCAGGTATTTGTTTCCAGCATACACAAATTCAGTGAACCAAATAGTTCCATGCCGATGCCTCAAAAAGCTTCCAAGAAGGAGAATGCCAAGGTGACTAACAAACTAAAAAGATCGCAATCTATGATGTCCACGAACACTAAGAAGTCGGCACAGCTTCAACAGAACAGAATAGCCAAACCCTTAAGAAACAAAAGATCGAAATCCTTCAACAACAACAACAATGACACTTTCTACAACATGTACTAGAACAAGAACCAAGAACCACGGATAGTACCCAGCACAAGGACTAACATCAACAAATGATTGCATTTTATACTATATTTATGTCATACCTCTCTATATACGTTCATATCCAACTTTATAATACATGCTTTAATTTCATCCTGGAAGCTGCTTACCTTTGCTTCCAGAATTTCTCTCAAAGTCTCCCACTAATTCGTCGCAGAGGTTGCCTCCGCATTTTCTTCGCGACGTTTTTAAATCAAATCTCGAGATGCACATTTCTCTAAAACCGGAAAGAAAAAATTGGGAGTCAGTCAAAACTTGACAATAATCTGAAACTAAAATCTGCAACGCTTTTGCCTACCAGGTACTACAAAACAAGTCACTTAGCGTGCAAAACAGAAAATACATTCTAGATAGGGGCTCATATTTTAGCAGTCTATTTAGATATTTTGTTGCTGTTTTTTGCTTGACAAGGAGACCACTTAATTTAAGGGTATTATAATTTCAAAAGATCACCAAAGAGACCAAACATGTCAGAGTCCAACCTTCCAGATACTATGTTTATGAATGTGACAGAGTCGGTAGCGGAAGAGGCTAGCGATAATATTACCTCTTTGCCAACATCTTCTAGAACTAATTCTATTTCGGCATTCTCAAACAATTATGAACCTTTAGACTATTACACGAATTATTGTACACTTTTAACAACTACGTCCGATAAGATGGCCACTGAAGCTATCAAAACTGATAACAAACTTCAACTTATCCATTACTATGAGTCCAAAAAGCAACTTAGCATGAATACCTTTAGACATAATAGTGTAGTCAGTTCCTCTGACTCTTCCACGTTGCAGTATGAAAGAAATAAAAACAACGAATATATAATCGACAATTTTTTGTCTTTTAATGAAAATGAGATTGATCCATATCAACTACAAGCTACCATCGATTACCATGATATCCTGTCCTCCAGTGTCTCTGACAAGGTTCACAAATTAAGTTCGGTCGGAAGTATTGGAGATCTAAGTAATGCCAGTGGAGCTACGTCACATCTAACCACTGTTAACAACATAGTAAACAATAACATATCTTTTAAGGATATCAACTACAATTCTAATTACTTTATCAAGGCAGACTTCGCGAACTCTTATTACGAGTATTACAAAAAGTTCTTAACAGTAGATTTAAAGGACTTTGATATTTTAAAAAAGCATAATCTATGGGTGCCGATTATCAAGAAAGATTATCAGCCGCTTTTATTTGGTAAGGAAGAACCAGAAGAATTAAAGGGAAGTATCTACGATGGTAAATCATGTCCATTATTTGTCACGGGTGTAAATTACATTCAAGCACTATTTGATTTCCAAACAGGTTATTCTATGTTACCCTCGCTTTTCTCTGAATATAAACTGCCTGCTTTGACCTACCAATGTTCGGTTGAATTCAATGGACAAATCTTTATTATGGGCGGACTAATGGCATGTTATAGAAATGATGAAGAAAAACCAGATATTAGCCAATTCTATGTCGATGGTATTAAGAATTTACCACCTCCATTATTACCTGAGGTAATCAATAACCCGGCTATGATAAACAACCCGCATCTTTATGTTCAATCGATGAATTCCTCACGTTTGACTAGACCAGAGATAACAGGTCAGATTCCACCACCATTAGTATGTATGACTGGTAGTAAATTGACTGATAGACACATATTTTTTTATGGGGGGTTTGAAATTAAGACAGAAACAAACTATGATGAAAATGGCAAGGTTTATCTAAAGAAGAGAGCCTTCTTAAACAATACAGTATATATTTTGGACACAGTTTCATTTAGATTCACAAAGATCGAAGTTAACGTTCAGTCATATCAATTTGTTAAATATCCAACATTTTCATCCCGATTTGGTCATTTACAAATGTCTGTTAATGATATTAATAATAAAGATATTGATCTAAGTGATACTTCATCTGTGAGTACAGATGGTATGTCTATTCATAGTGGAACTGAGTCACATCCATCTCGTGACCCAAAAAATAATGAATTTATTAGCAGCGGTATAGGATCACAAAGTGATTTAGTTACAAGGTCTATGACACCTTCCAACGCTACACGGATGAATAGTAATACCAGTTCAGGTAATGTAAATTTGTCTCATTCCAATTCAAAAGTATTCAGCATAATTATCTTCGGTGGTTACAGGCAAACCGGTGATGATAAATACGAAGCTATGAACGATATGTGGAAACTGGACGTTAAGATTTTGACCCGCGGTAAGAAGGGTTATTTAAAGTTTGCTGATAACATTACAGCTCAAAAGATTCCAGCCACACCCGAAGGAGATAGCTGGCCTTCCGTCAGAGCATTTTTTGCATATGATGTACCAAAAACATGTCTTATCTCTGATACACCATTAGAGACCCAATTACTAGAAAAGCTAAAGGATAGTTTCAAAATTGATTGTTCTCTCACGATGGAAGCTAAGAATCTTAAGAAGAAATCTACACCTTTATTTCCAAATATTCCACATGGGAAAAAAGACAAATCTATTATGAGTCCAACAAATACACCACAAAGAACCACCAGCACTCCTGGCACTTCAAATTTATCAAAGCTCGGTAGTAACAGTAGTGCGAAATCCGAAACTACACCATCTTATAATCCTTTTGATCCATCGATGCATAGCATAAATGAACAATATAGTACAAAATATAAATGTAGTTCATCAGAAAAGCACAATAATAAGGGCAGAACAATTGTTATTCATGGTGGTTCTGATAATGAAAACGTGTTGGGGGACATGTGGTGGTTTGATCTAGATGTATTTAAGTGGACTAAGGTTGATACATATGTTAGAAAAAATGACGAAATAGGCGAATTAATATCACTTGAAATGAAGCTGGTCGGTCATGAATTGGTGACATCCGGCAGCAGTGCAATCTCAATAGGTGGTTTAACACAAGAATCGGTTAATGAAATTTATGGGAGTAATAATTCTATTCGAAAAGGAGAAGTACCAAAGAAACTCTCAATGGCTGACAAAATTGGTGATAGTATGATAAACATCTTTGATTTAAGTACTCAATGCATCCAATCTAGAAGAATTGAAGTAGACAAAAACTGTCCAAATGAGCCAGAACTTTGTACTTACATTAAACAAGATCCTGACTCTACGTCCCATCTTTTGGCTAGCATCGGTGGATCGGCAATTCAATACAACGGTTCTGTTATAGTAGTTGGTGGGGTAGTCGCCGAGAGAGGCCAGTTCGACAAGTTTTTACTCCGCGGGTCTTTACTGGAGTTTGTTCTTCCTTCTATGATTATTATTTAGTATTCACCCCTGCATAGATAAATACAAAGGGCATTAAAAGGTATTTAAAATAGTGCTTTAGACACAGACATCTAAATACAATGTAATATAGTATATAAATCCCTCACCAATTCATCTTCGACATTCACACTGATGAGTTTATATTTACTGGCACTCTCTTTTTATGACGTTACTAGTTCCCAGTTCGTACGTGGTAACCGAAGAAAAAATTTTCACCGACTGTCAAAATTTTCTGGAGCTTAAGAGAAGGCGACTAATTGCCAAGTGTATAAATTTTTAATATATACCATAAAGCACTTAAGAACAAAGAGATACTTCTCAAATAGTTTACACAGACAAACGAACACACCTTCTACCTGAGAAACTACTTACAGCGTTTAAGTTGTGTAATAACCGCGTGAAAAATCATATATTGTAGAGTGAAAGCTGTTCCTGTTTATCATCAAAATTAAGGAAACACGAACACGAACAAAGAAAATAACTTTTCTCTGAGTGAAACGAATTAAATAGGTTTATTAAGACAATCATATACTTAAAATCGTGGAGTTCATTGCTATTCGTTAGAGTACAATAGTAAAAACCCTATACACCCTTAAAAAGAAAACTTTTTAGCAAACAACAATTCAATAAACACGTTAGGCAAGCATGTTTAGTCCTGAACGTCGTACATCCATGGCTGAACGTCGTCCCTCATTTGCTCAATTTGCAAACCAAATGAATGTAAATTCTCTGGTGGTCCCACATTTGGCAGGGATTGAAGACCCATTACCTGAAACTACTCCAGAAAAGGTAGACGTTTTAATCGCAGGTACAGGTATGGTAGAGAGTGTACTTGCAGCTGCATTATCATGGCAAGGCACCAGCGTTCTCCATATTGACGCAAACGATTACTATGGTGATACTTCAGCTACTTTGACTGTTGACCAAATTAAGAACTGGGTTGGAGAAGTTAATAACCAGCTTGTACCTGGATATGGTAACGCCAAGTTATATGTGTCTACAAATATTGGGAACAACCGTCAATACGTCTCAAAAGACTTTGGTCTGGATCTCTCCCCAAAAATTCTTTTTGCGAAGTCGGACTTGCTATCTATTTTAGTCAAATCAAGAGTTCATCAATATTTGGAGTTTCAATCTTTATCTACATTCCATACTTATGAAAATGATTCCTTTGAGAAGTTAACCAACACTAAACAGGAAATATTTACAGATCAAAAGTTACCATTAATGACTAAACGTAACTTGATGAAATTCATTAAATTTGTACTTGATTGGGAATCCCAACCAGAGATATGGCAAGATTATGCGGAAAGATCCATTACAGATTTCTTATTTGAAAAGTTCAAGTTAGAAAAACCACAGGTTTATGAACTGGTTTTCTCAATTGGTTTATGTTCTAATATTGAAACAAAAGTTCCCCAGGCCCTACAAAGAATTCGTCGTTACTTGATAAGTTTCGATGTATATGGTCCTTTCCCTGTTTTATATTCCAAGTACGGTGGTCCAGGTGAGTTATCGCAAGGGTTCTGTAGATCAGCTGCAGTTGCAGGGGCCACATACAAGTTAAATGAAAGATTACTTTCTTATAACCCAACTACACATGTAGCCACATTTACAGATGGTTCAAAAGTTACGGTATCCGAGAAAGTCATTCTTTCACCAACTCAGGCACCTGATAACAATAAGCATATGCCGAAACAGCCTTACGAAATAAATAGAATGACATGCATTGTTGAAAAGAACTGCACTGAGTGGTTCAATGAAGATGAATCAGCAGCTGTAATTGTATTTCCTCCAGGTTCGTTGAAGTCTAACAATAAGCATGTTGTGCAAACTTTAATTTTAGGTGCGGGTTCTGAATGCTGTCCAATGAACACTTCAATTTGGTATATGTCGACTAATGAAAAAGGTACCCAGGCTGAAATGGATTTAGATGCAGCTTTGGAAGCCTTAGAATTGAGCATTGTCAGAGAATCGTCCAGCGACATTCCTAATGATGATAGCATTATTCAAATGACTCCAAATGGTCAAACTATTATAAATTCTGTGAGATTGGGACAATCATTCAAAGAATATATTCCAAGAGAAAGTGTTGAGTACCTCTTAAAATTTTCTTACACTCAATATACATCCACACCGCCTTTCGATGTGGTTGATCCTTCACTTTTTGATGTGGAAAAGATTGAAGGGAAAGGTGCTTCAAAGCTCATTCCAGATGCTAGTGATAATGATGTGGTTTATACAGCTATGCCATCGAGTGAAATATCGTATGATGAAGTTGTAACTGCAGCAAAGGTTTTATATGAGAATATTGTTGGTGGCGATGATGACTTCTTTGATGTTGATTTTGAGGATGAGGATGAGCAAATCCCCAGCAATGGCGGGAACATGACTGGTAGCAATCCTAACTATGAAAACGCTATTGACGATGATGATGATGTAGATATGGGTAGAAACGAATCTAATGAGTTTGTAGGAAATATGGAAATATGACAGGCCTTGTGACAGTCTCTCGAAGTTTGTTTGTCTTTTGTTCTTTCTACCAAGATATTTATTCGGTGAAAGGTTTAATAATTCGGTATGGTAATTTACGCATTATAATGGGTGTATATTAATAGTAAACGTATTCTAAAGGTTTTTTTATTTTATGACTGTTTTCAATCAGTACATTTTACAATTTAGAGATTTCCACCCAGACATTTTATTTTTAAAATTTTTGAATTTTGAAACGCTTTTTTTGACATGGCCTCTCTGAATTTTCAAAAAATAGCACAGCGAGATACGAATTCAGGATGGAAGTTCGTCTAGTATTAGTTCACCTAGCGATGAGTTGGTTCAATATTTAATCTATTATATCTTACATTCAAAAGTCTTCACGGAGCAGTCTTTATATTTCCCCTGTCGAAGAAGTCAAAACTAGCTATAGTATATTAATTAAAATGTCTGACGTTGAAGAAGTTATCGCCGTTGAAGAAACCGTTGTTGAACAACCAGCTGAAGTTACCATTGAAGATGCTTTAAAGGTTGTCTTAAGAACCGCTTTAATCCACGATGGTTTAGCTAGAGGTTTAAGAGAATCTACCAAGGCTTTAACCAGAGGTGAAGCTCAATTAGTTGTCTTAGTCTCTTCTGTTACTGAAGCTAACATCACCAAGTTAGTTGAAGGTTTAGCTAACGACCAAGCTAACCCAGTTCCATTAATCAAGGTTGCTGACGCCAAGCAATTAGGTGAATGGGCCGGTTTAGGTAAGATCGACCGTGAAGGTAACGCTAGAAAGGTCGTCGGTGCTTCCGTCATTGTTGTTAAGCAATGGGGTGCTGAAACCGATGAAAGAGCTATGATCTTAGACCATTTCTCTCAACAATAAATGGATTAATTCATTGAATTTCTAGGATTTATTTTATATTAAATGCCATACTTATATATATTTATATATGATAGTCTCTAAGAAAGAAATATAATTTATTTTTGTTACATTAATTATATCTGATATGTTTATGTTTAGAAAAATAGCGGGATTTCCTTTGCAGAGTAGGGATAACTTGATTTATCGGTATCGTTATCGTTTTTGTTGTTGTTGTCGTTGTTTTCAAAATCATTGCCTGTAGAAAGATTTAATAAATTATTATTATTATTATTATTAGGGTATACAGAATTATCATCATATCTTTTGTTATCGATTTTAGCAATTTTCCTCTTCTTCTCACCGATATCATTGGTTTCCATTAGTAATTCGATTTCTTCTTGTGCAATTTGATCTATCGACTCCTTTTCGAGCATGCACACCTCTATAACAATACCTGGGTAATCTTTAGGAAGCTGAAGTTGTTTCTTTATATTACTGTTAACCCTCTCCTTTCTTGTATCCGATATTATTACATCATCTGTTTGGCTAAGAATATTGACACTTAATAATCCATGAACATCCATTCTAAAGAGAACTTTACTTGCTATCTTTGTACTCATTCTAATTTTATCGAAGGAATTGAAATCGAAGAATCCAATAACAGGCACATTGTGTACGATGGTTGTTGAATCATTCTCATATACTTCTAATTTTTCTAGTATAGATCTATTACTTGGTAATTTAATTTTGGAGAAGCCCAATTGTGATTTTGATATTAGCGCAAATGTGTATTCACCATCTTCATCCGATTTAGCATATATATAACATTCTTTGCAGCCAATTTCTTTGAGGTCCTTCAATGCGCTGTATAAGACATCACCTTTGATAATACTCTCAAAAATAATTTGATCTCTATCTATCGTTAGTCCGTTATTATCTATACCTTTAATCAGATATGTGGAATATTCAACTCTTTCCGAAATCATCGAATCCTCAAAGATTAGTACAAATGGTGAACCATGGCCGTTATATGACAGCGTACACTCTACTATATCATCCATGTTTCTATTAGCAATATTAACACTGTCAAGAATATGATTTATCTTAACACATAATTTCATTTGATCCTCTTCGTTCACATCGACCACGTTATTTTCATAAGAATAAGACATGAATAATTCCCTTGAAAGAAATAATTGTATTTTAATTACATGGTTATTCTCTCTTACAAAGGAAAGCCCATCCTTGTCGATATATATCAATACATCTTCTTTGAGTCCGAACGGTGTTAAGCAATTTAGTGCAGTAGTTATATGTTCCAAATGCACCGTTGTAGCACTAAACTTTGATGGAAGGTTATTGTTATCCCTCATGTGTGTGTACTTTTCTACTGTTATTCTTTTTTTAGAAGACTCCACTGCGGTTTATCTTTGGCGATGCCATTCTTACGAATTAATTCAGTTTATAAATTTGGCGATTTTGTCCTAGTAGATAAAAGAGAACACAAGCACAGTAAATTAACATATAACAAATAAACAGAGATATTAAAAAATGTCAAGTAATCGTAGAAATAATTCAAGGGCACGTATTATAGGAGCAGCTGTGGTTTTTGCAGTTGGTCTCGGTACAGCATTCTGGTACACCTGGAGTTCACGTCGTTCAACTGCTAGTTTGACTGACTCAGATTTGGAAAAGATGAAGGGTAAAAGTAAAAGTAAGCTTCCATCTACATGCGTGATAGTTACTCAAAGTGTTAGCGAGATAGACTCGGTTGATTGGATAAAACTCTTGGATGAAGAGGATATTGTGCTTTTAATTGCTCCTTCTGTCAAATTCTTAGAACCAACTCAAGGTTTTGAAATTGACCCTACAGTTTCTTTTAAATTAATCAGATGTGATACAACCATTGGGGTGTGGTCGTGTGTAAAGAGTTTAAAGAAGGACAGTCTTATTGTTATGCCAGCTGAGGTTGACGAAGGGATCCCAGAAGATATACCAAAATATGCAAAGAGAATCAATATTGCGAACTCCAAACAAGATATTTTAAATTTATTTAAGGACTAATACCGTGTGACTATTAGTTAAATACAATTATGTACCATTTGAAGATTAATGAACAAATTTTATAATATATTTCTTCTTTGGCCAAAGACAACGCCTTCACTTCCTTGAGAAGCACCTTTCATATACCCGTACTCAACTGTACTCCAACCTTGGTCACTTTGCAAATGCTTTGGCTTTTGTTTGACTGGAGGACGTGGTCTTTTGGTAGATAATTGTGGTCCCAAAACAGGAAACAATTCTGGATGTTTCTTATTAGCGTATCTGGATAAAGATTTTAACAGTTGATACACAGAAGCAGGGTCCTGTTCTTCATATAGATCGACTGTTTGAAATAGTTCATCTTCAGGGACGCCATAGTTTCTAGCGAATGAAAGGAATTGCGAAATCTGTTCCATCTTTACAAACGGCATTTTACTTTCTTTCCATTTTATTAGTTCTGTGTCATTATTATCTGCTAAACTTAATTTGTTCGCTAATCTACATAGTACCGTCCCATCCTTGATTGAATCCAGGAGAGATTCGGGTGGTATTTGTTCTTTTAAAACGGATTGAAAGATCCATACTTTGATACTATCAATTGAGTCCTTGTTAAATTTATTGCTCCTGAGTTGTTTTAGATCTTCATCTAACGAAGTTACATCTGCTTTAATGTCATAACTCATTGCTGTGTAGGAAGTTTTAGAGTGGTCTTTTAGATAAGTTTAGATTCTTCCTAACATTCAGTTGTTAAACATTTGTTCGGGGTCCACAGTGAGGCTTATTCAACATGCAGTAGAGAATGTCAACAATGAAAATGTAGTAAAATAACAAAATGCGTTTAGTTTGGGAAAGATATAAAGATATAAATAAACTTGTTGATGTTTTTTATTTTCTTGGTGTTGAATCTGTTGTAAATAGTATCTGACTGTTTAAGTTACGTAGAGAGACACCGTTTCCCTGAATGTGAAAGTAATAGCATTGTTACCTAGCTTAGAAGTTAGTAAATACAACTTGCATTATATACCATGTTTTCTATTCAATAACATCCCTAAAGACTTTTTTAATTAGGTGTTTATTAAAGATGCTTTGAATATCATTAACTATATGGCACGTTACATTGGTAAGGCTTGTAACTCTCTAGTAAGTCACAATATACTAAGCACACCGTTAGCATAAATGTTAATCACCTGTTTGTTCGTTTTAACTACAAAAACATTTTAACTTAGTTAAACCATTGAAAAGAACGTCAAGTAAGTGGACCTTAAAATAATAAAATGTAAATCACTTCATAAAGCAAGGAACGGTTTCAACAAATACCTGAAGGTGTGTGTTGCCCTAAAATAGCTGTTTGTTATAAGAACTTCTATGAAAGGTATATAAAAATATTAGATTTCAGAGAAGATACCCATTAAAATGAACCAAGGGATATATAAGGCATAATAATTTTTATAACTTTAAAGTATTGATAATAGTATGCTAGGAAATGTACCTTTACAGACTTTCTAGAAGCTGATCGGTTTATTCTTTTTAAAAAAATTTCAATTGAAGCTTCAAAAGTATAGGATTACAATTGAAATATTAACCATTACACCAAGAACTTTTAATCTTTTGTTTACAATAATTTATGTTCATAAAATTTTATTCACTTCAAAGATTCATAATAAAAAAATGTAAAACCTAAATTGTACACTTAAAAATTCTAAAAAAGTATCTTATGGTTTAGCATGGTTTGCTTTATAGCTAGACGTAGTAGATGTCATTTCAAATAGTTGATAATATACAGACAAATATTTTTACTTTATTATAATATACAAACTGAAAATATATATAAGATGTGCATTCTAATATTTGATAGTCATTATTTTCTACCACCTATAAACGTTTCAATTTAACCTTGTCATTTATCGGTTTGATGATACTATTCCATGCTCTAATATTTTTAGAACAACTGACTTGAAAAATGTTAGGGTCCAACACATTTTATTTATATCTTATGACAACATAAAATGTAGAGTAACCCTACTACGTACAACATTGCTGAGGTTAAAACAAATATATTAAGAATTAATTAGAATTTTCAGGGCACTAAGAAAAATCCGCAGTTTTATTTTTTAAATTTAATTTGCATTATGAGTTAATGAACCGCTTACTTAAAAGAAATTTTAGGCTAAACTTTATTGGATGCCATAGAATTTGTTTCCTAACTCTGCACAGAAAACTCAGGTCACACTGAGGCCACATTTGTTAGAACCTATTAGAATGTTTCACACATCAGCCTTTTGTTTGATGCTTACTGTAGGAGTCATATTAAAGAGTTGACTCATTTTATTTGAAATATCGATCTGCGCATGGTATTCTATATATGGTACCATAGACCCTTGGTAGTGCATAAAGTTTGTAAAATATACAATAATTTGCATCAAACTATTTGTCAGATCATTTTTGGTGAATTTTCGGTTTGAGTAGTATATCCGTTTTTCAAGCCAATCGGCCCTTCCCTTACAGAATATGATTACAAACACAAAAATCAAATTGAAAATAGGTAAAAGTACGTGAATACCAACCAGCTTATTTCCCCGCTGTGATGATAACTTGGTAATCATAATCCCATTCTTGTATTGATACTTATAAAGTACTTTTCGTCATTTCTCACTTGAACTCGGACTCTGTATTTTCTTACCATTAGATCAAATGTTCCGGAATAGAGAAATAGTTTCACATGCTGAAAAAAAGATGGCCGTCCTGTTAGACTTTAAATTGGAAAACAACAATAATAATAAATTTAGCGTCAACAAAGCAAAGGATCAGGCAATGGACCATTGTGTGAAGAAAAGAAACAGGCTGTCATTTGTCTGTCAGATGTGCAGAAAGTCTAAAACCAAATGTGATAAATTAAAACCTCAGTGCACGCGGTGTTCCAAGCAAGGTTTGACATGTGTATATGATATAGCAATTCAAAAGCCACCTAAGAGCACAAGCAAGGATTCCCAGATTCAAATGCTGGAAAATGAGTTGGATTTTTGGAAGAAAAAAACTAAACAGCTAATGAAAATTCAAGAGAAAGAGATCAATCAGGCAAGGCCCTTTGCTCTTACAACTAATAACAATAATGGTATTATACATGTCCTTGACTACGGTACACCAGTTTCACAGACGAATATGTCACCCAAATTCTGGGACCTAAGAATAAATCTGTCTAGAGATAACCCAACTTTGATGGTAAGTAAGCTCACTAAGCGTGAAATTACTCCCTTATCAGAAAATAACCTAATCGTTAGGGATAAATTTTTGGTATCTCTGTTGATCTCTGTTACATCAGATTTAACACACAATAGTTCATCTGTTCCAGTTCTGGCAGCAGATCCAAATTTAGTTAAACTTCAACCAAAAGTTAGAGAATCTGTCATTAAGACAGTGTTAAAATCAAAGGACAATGTCTTGCAAAAATGTAAAGATGCAAACCAAAGGAAAAGGATAGAAGAATTTACAAATAGAATACTACTAATATCTAATCCAAGTGAAAAAAGTAGAATTGAAATATTGTTAAGGAATTTGGAGAACCTCGCTAGTAACCAATACTTAGAAGATCATTGTTTCCCTGACGATGGTTACTCTGACCTTTTAAAATCTTTTCTTCAGGAATTTCGAAATATTTTACCACCCTATGATATTATTATGAAATACAAAGCACATTTTTATGAGAATTTATATGCATGCTTTCCTTTTATTAATAAATGCATGTTCGAAGATAGCTTAAACGAAATAATCTTTAAAGATGAGAGTGATTCGACTGGTCTTAAGATAGAGCTTGGTAGAACTGGACTAAGGGGAAAAATTGAGATATTATGTATTCTTTGCATTATATTAAAATTGGCCCATATGTCGCTGACCTTCCTAGATGAAAATAAAGAGTACAGCAAATATGTAAACAAGGAAATGTTAAGAACCTATCCAATAAGTTCAGAATGCCTAATCCTAGTCCAAAGATGTCTTTCTTCAGAAAATTGGTGCGCTTGCCCCAACGAAAATATCATTTCTTGTCTGTTATTCTTTTGGACTTATTTCACATTTTCCCCAGAAGAAGGTGATTTCTTTATGGAGTCCCCATTAGATATCATAAACAAGGTTACAATTATGTTATCAACCTCCATTGGGTTGAATAGAGATCCATCTGATTATCCACAATTGAAGGCAAGTTCAGACAAAAGATTATTGAACCATCGAAGGTTATTGTTTTTATCAGTGATAGCGTTAGCAGGGGCAGAGGCTGTTGTCAAGGGTAAACCACTTTCAGCTTCATCAGATCTAATTAATTCTTTTATTGATTTTAGTGACCCTAACGCATTAGAGATTTATATGAACCGAGTCAAAAACGATTTAGATGCTCCAAACCAAAATTTGTTGAATTTACATGAATTAACCTTTAAGCGCGCATACTTTGTGCTACTTCATTTAGAGATAAATCAATTGAGTATGACATACTATGGAGGTTTCTCATTGAGTAGACTGGAACTGCTTAGATCAAAAATTGCTTCCCTTATTAAAGTGGAATTTAATACCACCACTGCGCAAGAAGGATTATGGAATTTCAATTTTGACAGTGATACTCCTGGTGATATGAATGATCAGATATCTTTAATTACAACCAGAAATGCCATTTCTTTTATTTATAGGATTATTAGTACACTTGCGATGTTGAGGATGTCCATTGCTTTATTATTATATTTTGAAAAACTGTGCGCTGAGAATGCCAATGAAATTGAGAAAGACAAGGATAAAGATAAAGAAAAAATTGACTACTCGGTATATTACTGCTATTATTTTGGAAAGATTGTGGTTTACGGAACCCGTCTTTCACAATATATCGACGATTTTTATCATGGTGAATCGGTGACCCAAATATCGCCATTAACAAATTATTTTGTTTCTAAAATGATTCAAGTGATTCTATCTACTGTTTTGTTCAGTCTTTTAGTGATTATTGTGAGAATTGAGATAGCAACTAAGGATATACAAGATAGTTCACCTCTAACAGATAAAGAAAAGACTGTCAGATTTGAAAAGATTAATATATTGAATGAATTGAAGCATGTTCTAGAGAAATCATTATACAGAACTTACAATCAAGCATCAGAAAATTTAAGATTTACATATTATCCAACATTCAAGATGATGGTGTTAGTTGACATATTGATAAAGAAACTCAAGAATGGTGAGCTTGTGTCTGGCCTTTTCAAAATTATGGAGCTTACCGAAATTGAACCAAAACTGAAAGAAGTGTTCGGTATGACTTTCAATTACAACATCAAAAATCATGAGAAAATAGGAGATACTTTAAGACAGATAAATCATTTATCGAAGTTCAACACGGAATCGTTACGTAAAATCTTAGAAAAGGTTGGATTACCAACACCAATGTCTTCAACCTTTATTACAGGTAACGGTAATAACAATCCTACTGCCACTCCAAATATAAATTTTCAACAAAATAATGTAATGCTTCCGACATCACCTTATGCATATACGAACAGTAGTCCAGTGACTAATCGACCAAGACCAGAATTGGCAGTACAAAATATCTTGAATAACAACAGTGGAATTCCATCAATACCGAACACAATGCCGCAACTGATAAATAACGATAATGGTAACGGCCAAAACTTTTCAAATGCATATGATGATTTTTCATTAGGTATCCCTGAATTGTTTGGAGACCTGGACGTCTTTAATTATGATTTTTTCTTTGGTAACGAGTAGATAAATGTTATATAAATGAATTTGTATAGATATATTGTATTATATAATAAATTATTTACCACCATTTGAGAAGTGATTGAACCAATGAATTTGATCTAACAATGCCTTTTCCATGGCATATTTAACTACTGGATTAGAACCATCGCCTCTACAGGCAAACCCATGAGAAACACCACTAAAGAGGTCCACTTGGTACCTAGAACCGATTTCCTTTAATTTAGCCTCCGTTTGAGCTCTTAGTTCAGCTGTAAATATAGTGTCATTCTCAGCAGCAGAGATTAGTATTGGATGATCTTTACCAATAGCCTCGACCTCTTCGATTGTAACGAAAGAGGGATGTGCTAGAGCAGCGGCATCAGCCAAACCATCCTTGGCAGAGATTTGTTGAATAGCATATTTACAACCAAAACAATAGCCAACGATACCTAAAAACTTTGGATTGAATTCCTTTCGAAATTTGGTTAAAAAGTCTACTACTATTGGTCTAGTTTTTTCTGGTGCATGGTTTTCTAACCAAGATGTAAACTTAGGGGTTCCTACATCAGTATATAAGGCATAATCACCAGATAGGATATCTGGAATGAAAACCTTATAACCAGCAGCGGCTAACTGATCAGCAATCAATAAGCTATTATTTAGTTTATTTCCGAAAACATCAGCCATGATAACGATAACTTTCTCATTTGGGGAAGAGGTACCTGTTACGTATGTATCTAAACCACAGACAATGGTATGTTCACCCTTAGTTGCACCCTCGTGGTAGAAACCCTTGAAACAACATGCGCCTGGAGGATTGGATGCCATATTAATTTAGTATATAAATATATGTGTGGTATTTTTGTGTTCTACATCGAGAGAAATTAAAAGTTTTTAAAAGTAGGAGATCTTTATATTAATAATTTTCCATTATCGAGGAGGTGTAGGAAGCTATTGGATACCAATTTCTAGGTGGCAAAAAAATTCTGAGAAACATCTCATCCAGTTATGATGAAGATATTTGGAGAATAATTCACCTATGCAAGCAACATTGGGAAAGTAAACTTTTGAGAACGTCAATTGAACAAAAGTAGTACATTTCGAACACTACCAAATTAGTCTTGTTGTGCCTATGAAATTTTCCACATCTGTAATAACTAATATTACTTACACATAGTATAGAACCATTCAAGGATTGTTATTCTGTAGCTCTTTCTTAAGATGGTGAGGAACCAGTTACAAGGGAGTAGGAAGAGGATCTCTTTGTTTCAGTCAACACCGACATTAACTTCCAACACCCATCTTAAGACACCGCCAGGGTAGTAAAGGTAATAATTTCTAGTGAATTGTCATTACTGGTCAACTTAATCCACTATTCTTCATTTATGAACATTATCCATATAAATGATACTTGCTATATAAATTCATATCACGTGGGACGAAAATTTCGAAGAATTCCCTTTTTGGCTCCAAGAAACATATTTCAACTTATTTACGGTGGCAAACTATAAGTTAAAGGTCAGTAATAGGGAACTCAACATATACAAATACGCATAGAAATAGTACAATGACATCCATTGGTACTGGTTACGATTTATCCAATAGTGTGTTTTCCCCAGATGGGAGAAATTTCCAAGTTGAATACGCAGTCAAGGCTGTAGAGAACGGTGCCACCTCGATTGGTATTAAGTGTGATGATGGTGTTGTCTTTGCCGTTGAGAAGTTAGTGTCTTCCAAGTTATTAGTGCCAAGGAAAAACATCAAGATTCAAACCATTGATAGACACATTGGTTGTGTTTACTCTGGTATTATCCCAGATGGTAGACATTTAGTCAATAAGGGTAGGGAAGAGGCCTCCAGTTTCAAGAAATTATACAGCAGACGAATTCCAATACCTGCTTTTGCCGATCGTATAGGCCAATACGTTGCGGCTCATACGCTTTATAACAGTGTTAGACCATTTGGTGTCACTACAATCTTTGGTGGTGTAGATGATGACGGTGCTCATTTATATATGTTGGAACCTAGTGGCTCCTATTGGGGTTACAAGGGTACTGCTACTGGTAAAGGTAGACAAACAGCAAAGGCTGAATTAGAAAAAATTATTGACCAACATTCTGAAACAGGTCTCTCTGCTAGAGATGCTTTAAAGCAAGCCGCTAAGGTAATTTACATGGCTCACGAAGATAATAAAGAGAAAGAGTTTGAGCTTGAGTTAAGTTGGTGTTCAGTGAGTGAAACTCAGGGTCTACACAAGTTTGTTGATGGTGATTTACTAAACGAAGCCATCGAGTTTGCTAAGAAGGAAACCGCAATTGGCGGTGACAGTGACAGTGACAATGATGACAGTGACGATGAGGCCGTAGTAGTCGTTGAAGAAGAACCAGCTACTGAATCTGGCGTTGATAGAGAGGGTGACATCAACATAGAGTAGATATACTTTAACGAATCATTAAATATATAAAAGTAAAATCAGTCAAGATATAAGTGCACTATAACAAGTAATCAAGAGATGAGCAAGTGGTAAGTGACTACGATACCTGATAAAGTGCTAAATAATCAAAAAGCAACTTGCAATTTATTTCTTTGATTCTGCAATCTTTTTTCGACTGTAGAACTTCTTCTTCTATTCACTTAATTACTTTATTTATTATCACTTATTACTACTAAATAAGAAATTTAGTAACTAATCGCATTTTCGTCAAAAAAATGATTTCATAGAAAAAGTCACTGAGAAATAAAATGGAATATAGATACATTTTGGAAACAAACAGGAAACGATCTGGAAATATTTCGGATCCCATGAAAATTTTTCGCAATGGGCCAGAAACTGAAAAACCAACGTTGAAATATTTCAATATTGAAATTTCAGTGTCTTATCCATACTTAACCAGAAATTAGAAACTCAGCTATATATACGGTAAGCCATGTCTGTTATTCCAGAAATTAAGATTGAGGACATCAAGGTCGACGATGTTGATTTCACTGATTTAGAAAACGAATACAAGTTCGAAGATGAATTCTCTTTCGATCAATACATTGTTGTTCAAGGTACTCCAGTTATCCCAGAGGCAAAGATTCCAGTATTACAAAAGGCCCTAACTGGTCTTTTTTCCAAGGCTGGTAAGGTTGTCAATATGGAATTCCCAATTGATGAAGCCACCGGCAAGTCCAAGGGTTTCCTTTTCGTTGAATGTGCCTCTGTTGAAGACGGTAAGAAAATCATTAAGGCCTTCCACGGTAAGAGATTAGATTTGAAGCACCGTCTGTTCATTTATACTATGAAGGATGTTGAAAAATACAACTCTGATTCCTTTGACACTGAGTTCCACGAACCAGAGATCCCAGAGTTTGTTGCCTCTTCTTCCCTAGAATCCTGGTTATTAGACGAAGAAGGTAGAGATCAATATGTCTTGCAAAACGATGTTGACACCACTATCATGTGGAACACTAGATTTGAAGATAATGAAGAAAGATCTGTTGTTGAATCTAGAAAGAACTGGTCCGCTAACTATGTCAGATTCTCTCCAAAGGGTACTTACTTATTCTCATACCATCCACAGGGTGTCACCGCTTGGGGTGGTGAACATTTTGATCGTCTAAGAAGATTCTACCATCCTAATGTTAGAACCTCTGCTGTATCTCCAAATGAAAAATACTTAGTCACCTTCTCTACTGATCCAATTGTAATCAATGACCAAATTCCAGAATCCCCATTTACTATCAAGAATGAGGGTCACAGATTATGTATTTGGGAAATATCATCTGGTTTATTAAAGGCTACTTTCCCATTAGTCAAGACTGAAAACTTACATTGGCCATTCGTCAGATGGTCTTACAATGACAAGTACTGTGCTCGTATGGCTGGTGAAACTCTTATTGTTCATGACGTTGAAAATGGGTTCCAACCATTAGCTTCCAAGTCCTTAAAGGTCACTGGTATTAAGGATTTCTCTTTTGCTCCAACTGGTGTCAAGGTTGCTCCATTCAGACAAGGTGACGAAGAATCTGTCTTGTTATCTTATTGGACTCCAGAAACTAACAATATGTCCTGTAAGGCTACTATTGTTGAGGTCCCTCGTGGTAGAGTATTAAAGACTGTTAATTTGGTTCAAGTCTCTGGCGTTTCTTTACACTGGCAAAACAAATCTGAATTCTTGTGTTTCAATGTTGAAAGACATACCAAGTCTAAGAAGACTCAATTCTCTAACTTGGAAATCTGTAAATTAACCGAAAAGGATATTCCAGTTGAGAGAATTGAATTGAAGGATCGTGTTATGGAATTTGAATGGGAAGCTAGTGGTAAGAGATTTATCACTATCTCTATCAATGATGAAACCAATGATGACAACATTGCCGTCCCAAAGAACATTGTCAGTTTCTATGCTCCAGAAAAGAAGGATGCTCAAAACAAGGATACCTCTGTTGGTAAGTGGAAGTTAGTCAAGAAGTTTACTGATAAGTTTTGTAACACTATTTCTTGGTCCCCAGCTGGTAGATTTGTCGTTGTTGCTACTTTAGTTAAACCAAACATGCGTAAGTGTGACGTTGAATTCTTTGATGTTGATTACGCTGGTGAAAAGAACTTGAATGACGCTAGTGACGTCATGATGTCCCTAAAGGCTGTTGCTTCTGTCACCAACGGTTCCTTCACAGATATGACCTGGGACCCATCTGGTAGATTTTTAACTTGTTGGTCATCTGCTTTGAAGCACAAGATGGACAACGGTTTCAAGATGTATAATGTCGTTGGTTCTTTAGTTAAGGAAGAAAACATTTTGAACTTTAGAAACTTCGCTTGGAGACCAAGACCAGAATCCAGATTATCTAACGCAGAAAAGAAGAAGGTTAGAAAGAATTTGAAGGAATGGTCCGCTCAATTTGAAGAACAAGATATTATGGCTGCAGACACCGCAGTTAGAGACTTGATCTTGAAGCAACGTGAGATGTTGAAGGAATGGACTGCCTACAGATCCGAGATTTCTACCACTTTAGAGAAGGAATTCGGTTACAAGGCTTTCAACATAGCTTCCCAAAATGACGATGGTTCTGACTTTACTGTTGTTGAAGAAATCAAGGAAGAAGTCATCTCCGAGACCAAAGAAAAGGTCACTGAGTAAACAGAATAATCCTTCGATTACCCATTCAACAAATTAAATAACTAATACACATGTATGTATGTATATAATCAAATCTAATCATTGGTATTTGGTCCATTACATCATTAGCCTATGTTATTTCCTATTCCGGATACTGCCCCTCCAAATGGCAAAAGAAACGCGATGGAAGGAACAGGTACCTTCCATTTGCACGTGACTTGTGCCAAATCAAGATATCAAATTCAGAACGTGAGGGAAGAATCGCTTGTGAATTCAGACCAAAACGAGCGATGATCAGGGACAAGACCTCGTGGTAAACGATCTTTTTGAGGAACATAAAGCCTTCGAAGACTTGCAGAGATGCATGCGTGGTTTAGTCGATTGTTTTTGTGTCCTGGTAGAAATTCGTTTCACATTGCTAATGGAAAAAAATTTCATTCTTTAAGGAAAAAGAAAAGAAAGGAAAAATTTATCGAAGCCAGAAAGGCAAAGAGTCGATTTGGAATTAAAAGGCTCTGCATATATATAAATTATCACTGATATAACTTCAAGGATTACAGTGCACAATTCTTCTTAGTCAGCGGAAGAGCTCTTTGACTAGCAAATTATCGAAGCCAGGAACAATATGTCGACCGTCTTCTTAATCAGTGAGTCCCAAACTACGGGTTCTACAAGCAGCACAAACACAAACAATGATTTTACAGAAGTCTTATCCCTCCTAGATGAAAATGAGTTCAAGGGTCTATTCGATAGACGTATTATTCTTAAAGACTTAGATTCCTTATTAACACAAATTTACAATGATAGACTATTACCTTTACCTAACAAATGGAATTATGAGATTGGTATCTCATTTATTGTGTACAACTCGCAGAAAATAATACCCAGTCTGCCTGTACCGTCTCTAAATGCTATCTTTAAGCAATTTTTTGCAACATTAAACTTAGTTATAATCGATTTGGCAGATCCCAATTCCTGTGAGAGAGATGTTTTAATAAAGATTTTCAAATCTATTAGATTGGATACAAGAGTCGCTAGAGACAGAGTAACAGAAATGAACCATTGGATGAATCACACAACAGATTCTTGTGAATCAAATATTTACTCTATGCTTAATCAATTAACTAATACCAATCATCAAAATATAGAGGATGTTCCCAGACTGATTAGAAATATTCAATTTAAGGATTTTATCCTAGACACCAAGGACAATGATCATTACCTGAATTTATTAGATACCTGGGACTTCAGTGCTTTAACTTTGACCACTATAGAATTAGTTCAATGTGGGTTTCATTTAATAAACAGCTTATCACATAAATGTGGCATTAACATTACTGAGAATAAATTATACTTCTTTATATTAACCATTGAGTTATCATATCATCAAATCAATAAATTCCATAACTTTAGACACGCTATAGATGTCATGCAGGCTACATGGCAGATTTGCAATATTTTGATTCCAAATGATCATGAAACCAAGTTATTATTAGCATTGACTGCTATTGGTCATGATATCGGACATCCAGGTACAAATAATGCCTTGTTTAAAGTCAACGAAAACAATCCAATATCTCAATTGTTCCATGGAGAGTCTATACTCGAAAATTTCCATTTCTCTGTCTTTAATAAAATATTACAAAATCATTGGAGTAAAATTGAAAATATCTCAACAAATGAAAGAAATAATTTAATTCAAACTGGCATTATTGCCACAGATATGGGTTTACACTTGAACTATATCAAACTTTTAACTAATACAAAAGCTAGTAGAGAACTATCGACAGAGGAGGTTATATCATTGATTATTAAGGCAGCTGATATCTCAAATGTTACGAGACCATTATCCATTAGTGCTAAATGGGCTCTATTGATTACTTTGGAATTTAAGGACTGTAATCTATTGCAAGAATTTTATAAGACTGAAAAATGGAATTCAAAGAATTGTTTTGAATTAATAAAGGATGAAGAAAAGGTAGAGGATGATGATATGGAATTCGAAATTAATGTACAAAAGATACTAGAGGATAAGAATTATACATCTGATATGTTAATTAAAGAATACACAATGATCCCGGGCGGTCAAATGTTCTTTATTAATACATTTGCATTAGAATTTTTTGAAAAGTTAGCTCTAGTGTTCCCGGGTTTAGAATTCTTAAAAAACAATGTCAGAACTAATAAGACTTATTGGTTGAAGGCATTGGAGAAGAAAGAATGACATTAAATAATTTCCTCTTTATTGCATTACTTTTGCCCATTACTTCAAAATGTATATATCTTAGATTAATTTCTATTTGTTACTATATTGCTAAGCAAAAACAAATAAATGCAGTATGCAGTATTGTACATTTTTCATACCCAAAAAAGTATGAATAAAATAATAATCTTTTATTCTTTTCTTTTTATGCATTAGAATTTCTGCGAAGTTTTAAATCAAGAATGTTGTTTTGTATCGTTTAATTTTTTTTTTTAGTTTTATATTAATTTACTACTATTTTTGTATACTTATTCGTATATATTGTTGTGTTTTGGACAGTCTTATTACCTATATAACATCAAGTTATTTGTATCACTAACACTGCACTGCAGTGATATGTACATGCATTAACTGTACATAAAAATGGAAATCGATATAAGAATGCATTACTTCGCCTCCTCAACACTGTCCTGTTTGAATCCTGGCTTTGATTCCTTCCCAAAGTCCTTTTCAGAACCTTGTTTCTTTTCTGAATTTCCAAATGCAGCCTTGTCAATCATTTTTAAATCCTTATATTCCTTTACAATACCAAAAGCCTTCAACAATTTTCTCCTGGCACCTAATGCAGCAACACCATGCTCTTCAAGGTATTGATCATCTAATTCGATCAAATCCTGCCATTTGAAATCTTGTAAAATTGTTGAATACTTGTGCAATCTTAGAGATTTCAACCACGCGGGCAAATTATTAAGTAATGCCGGGTCAGTTAAATTCTTGGGATTCATTGCTGAATTGGTACCTCCCTCTTCTTGCGATGAATTCTTGGATCTTTGAGGGTGAGTATGTGAGTTTGGACCGTCAGATAGAATACGTCTATTAACATTATTGTTATTATTGCGTTTGTTACTGTGCATTTTATCCTGCTTGTAATATGGACTCAAATAATATGAGTTTCCATTGTTGTTGTTGCAGTTATTATTATTATTGTTGTTGTTATAAAAGTTATTGTAATGGTGATTATTCGTTAAGATGCTCATTGGGTCAGCAGACTTGGGTCTTTGCAAATTCTTGAAATCGTTCAGGAAATCATAACTTTGTTGCGACTTTGAAACAGGTTGAGGAGACCAAGGCTGATAGCGATCCCTTGGATTCTGTTGCTGTTGTAGTTGTTGCTGTTGTTGCTGTTGTTGCTGTTGTTGCTGTTGGAATAAAGTTAGATGTGGAGTTGGAGCATGCAATGGTGCTGCTGTATGATCCGTGAATATAGAATCCATATTGTTGTTGTTCGACATCGAACATGGTAAATATGAATTATTATTTGATGATGCAGAAACTTCACCCGTAAGCAATGGAGCTTGAACAGGAGATGAGATTATAGGATATTGTTTTGGTGAAGCCAAGTATTGGTTTTGTAACATGTTATCCAATTTGATTTTAGTATGGTTGAGAGTGTCCTCGTTTAAACTTGAGAGTATCTGATCAATAACAGTCTTTTGTTGCTGTGTCGTTAGACCAACTAACCAAGAACAAATATGGTTAATATCATGATTCAAGATCGATGTATTAGCATCTTGTTTTGGAGTATTATTGGGGGTAAACTTGCTAGAGAAAGGGGTATCTTGATACTTTTGAGGTTGAGGTTGCTGAAGATTAGATCTCTGATCATTTTGAGACAATGAATTAGTCATAAATGTATCTAAAAGAGTAGCTGCTGTATTTGAGTTAACTGAAGAAGCTAAGTGGTTGCCATTTGGTGTAATAGGAACTGACAACATGGAAGATGCTGGTCTACTATTGCTAAAATCCATAGAAATGCTTATTGGTGTAGGTTCAGTAACACTTAAAGGCACCGGGTTAGCAATTTGAAAAGTACCATTGTTAGCGTTGGAATCCAAGAATAATCCTTGTGAATCAGGCAAATCGTTAAAAGCTAAGCCACTTGTCTGCTGGTTCGGGGTTGGGGACATGAGATAGTTGTTGTTGCTTGTCTGAGAAGTAGAGAGGTTCATGGTTGAGGACTGAGGTGAAAGAAGCACTGCACCTGGATGAGCATATCTGGCTACTGGTTGAAAAGAAGGAGACTTCGGGCCCCCGTTTTGGTTAAAATCTTCGTCAAAGTTGCTAGACATTTGGTTGGGTTGCTTAGACGGATTTATATTCGAAATCTATTGCTTATTATTCGCAAAATGATCTATTTTAACACTGGTAAGAATCTTGTAATGAGTATCATTGAGATAATTCTGAAAAAAATTTTAACATATTGTAATCGCGGGCACGTGATGCTATTTACAGTATTACATAAGATATAGGTATATATTGAATATTGGCGAAATAAATGGGAATTGGTAGTGTTTATTGGGTTAATCTTTTCCCCCTCTAGGCACAATATCAATCAGGAAGTCAAACATGTCACTCTTCTTGAGGGCCTCTGCGATATCACTTTTCTGTAAAGTTCTTCTCTTGTTCTTCTCAGCTACACACCATGCCCTCATTGTCAATTCAGTAATAAAGATTTCACAGGCCTTGGCAAAGATTATTGGAGCCTCTGCGCTGATCATTCTGACGTCCTCATCTGTCTTCATCACCTTTCTAATTCTAGCAAACGGCAAGGAATGGCTCTTAAAATCATCACTGTACTGAGAACCAGGCTCATTGGTCATTTCAATTTCGTTAATCAACTCCTGCCAGTACTGTATCATAATCTCTCTGTAATGGCCCGTAAGACCCTGACCTACATTGGCAAAGACATCGTATTCCTCACTGTCATTGTCCTGAGGCAGCTGTTGTAATGTTTGTTCGCTCTCTTGGTCATTCTCTAATGGATTGCTCATCTTAAATATACTCTATCTATGGCACCTTGGGGGATTCCTCTGCGATTATTTGCTTGTATAAACATTCATTGTAAGTAACAAAACATTTCTCTCAAGTTAATCCCTAATCAAAAACTAGATAGTTGTTTAGTCACGTGACTAATAATATATCTATGGACCCCTATTGTATGTTTAGCGAAGCTTGGCTAACATCCCGTAGATTATTTGGTATAATTGCAACACATTATTTGCTTTGGAAATGTTATTTGTCTCTTGATCTTTGATTGTAATTGTCGATATCCCTCAGATTATAAATCCAACCGTTTAGAATTCAGAAAACAAACATTAATTATCAGTCACACAGAAAGGAAAACACACAGAAACATGCACGAATTTAAGTCATTTGGGGCGACTGAACAGTCTCTCCTCTCCTCGAAGCATCGTATGCCTAGTACCAACGAGATCTACGCCGAACCAGAATCCTTCCTCGAGATAGAGGTTGTTAACGCTGTCACACATAACGTACAGGATCCCTCTAAGGAGATGTTCACAGACTATGAAATTATTTGCAGGAACAATTTGCCTAATTTTACAAAGAGGGTCTCAAAAGTCAGGAGACGGTACTCTGACTTTGAATTCTTTCGAAAATGCATTATTAAGGAGATCGCCGTATTGAATCACCCTAGAGTGAACGTTCCTAACTTACCTGGTAAAATCTTTTTAAGTAATAGATTCAGTGATGACCTTATCGAACAAAGAAGACAAGGTTTAAATAAATGGATGCAAGCTGTCGCTGGTCACCCCTTATTACAGAGCGGTAGTAATGTTCTGATTAGATTTATTGAGAATGAAAAGTTTATTGGTTGATTCCACTATTTTACCGGTGGAAAATCTGTATTTTTGCCTAACCCACCTCGTTAAGGTTAAGCATGTAAAAGGATAATTTAGATCCTTTTAGCAAATTTGAGTTATGATTAGTTAAAGAAATATATTGCATATATAAATGTAAAAATAAAATATTATTATTATAAGTGAGAGAACATTGAAATAGTGAACGTTCTATGTAGAAGTCTGTTAAAGTATATTATATTGATATTGTTCAACATCTTTATAATAATTCGCACATTATGTCATCACATCTTTCGCAATGCGTATATCTCTCCTTATACATAAAATCACTTCAACAAAAAAAAACACAATAAATCAATTAACAATATTACATTTAAAAATTATTACTTGCTTTGTTAATAATCTTATTATTTACTTTAACGTATTCTTGTTTTCTTTCTCAATTTAATCGTATATCAAAATTCTGTATAGAAAATCTTGACATGAAAAATCAGTTAGTTTGAAAAAGCATATACCTCTTTTAAACAACAAAGAAATATTAAAAGAACAGCCTATACAAGAATCCCAGAAATGTTGGTTAAAAAATCAACTTTATTATCTATTGATGCCTTTTCGAAGGCTCAGGAAGATGTTCGTGTTCGTACCAGAACTGGTGCTGTCATTACAATCTCATGTTTTGTCATCACTTTGATCTTACTCGTGAATGAATGGCTTCAATTTAACCAAATTGTTAGTAAACCAACTTTAGTTATGGACCGTGAGAAGAACTTACTTTTAGACCTGTCCTTGGATGTTACTTTCCCTCACATGCCGTGCGATTTGATTAACCTTGATATATTAGACGAGGCAGGTTTCCTACAATTTGACAAAGATATTACCAATGATGGGGGGTTTATGAAAATCAGAGTGGACTCTAATGGTGAGGAATTGGACGCATCTGAATTTAAATTGGATGATCAGGTTATGAATTACGCTCCAAATGATGAGAATTATTGTGGCGACTGTTATGGTGCCCGTGATCAATCACATAACAATGATGAAGATGGGTCAGTTAAGGTGTGTTGTCAAACGTGTCAGGATGTTAGAGACGCATATAATGAAAAGGGTTGGTCTTTCTTTGATGGGAAAAATATTGAACAGTGTGAAAGAGAAGGCTATGTTGATAAAATAAAGAGACATTTGAATGAAGGTTGTCGAGTCAAAGGTACTGCTAAAATACATAGGATCAATGGTAATATACATTTTGCTCCTGGCAATGCATTTCAAAATAGAAGAGGTCATTTCCATGATACAGCATACTATGATGTGAAGGAAGAATTAAACTTTAACCATATTATCAACCATTTAAGTTTTGGTAAGCCAGTGGAAGAAAAAGAGCAAGACTTACAAAACTTGAAATTGTCCACCACTCCTTTAGATGGTGTTAAAGTATTTCCTGGACATGACACACATGCATACATTTTTAAATATTTCATCAAAATTGTTCCAACCAGATACGAATATATGGATGGTGTCATTGTTGAAACTGCTCAGTTTAGTTACAAATTCCATGACAAGCCATTCAATGGTGGTAAGAATGCAGCTAACCCAAATCGCGAATCTGCAAGAGGTGGTATCCCAGGTCTTTTCTTTGAAATTGATATGTCTCCATTAAAGGTCATCAATACTGAACAACATAAGATTACATGGTCTGGTTTAATCTTAAATTGCATTACCAGTATTGGTGGTATCATGGCTATTGGTACTATCGTTGATAAAATTTTATATAAAACGCAAAGAACTCTCTTAAAGAAGGAGGTTGGTACTGGTGGGATTAGAGTTGGTAGCATGAGCAAAAATGAATAAATAAACGACTATTAGGTGTATATGCATCTACATCTCTATGTACAAATAAATATATTTATCTTAAGTTAGTGTATATTTAGGACCATCTCCACCCTCCGGAACAGTCCAATTGATATCCTTTGTTGGTGCCTTGATATCGCAAGTCTTACAGTGGATACAATTTTGTGAGTTAATCTTGAATTTAACACCTAATGAAGATGTTTCGTCCTCAACATACTCATAAACACCAGCTGGACAAAACTTAGCCTCAATACCTTTGTACTTTGGGTATGATTCATTGGTGTGTTTCACTAAGTCCTGATTTTTTCCAATTCTCAAATGACATTGTTCGTTATCATCATGGTATGTACCAGTTCTAGAGACGGAGGTCATAATATCAAATGAAATTTTGCCATCTGGCTTAGGGTAAGTAATTGGTTTAAATTCCTCAGCTGGTTTAGTTTTCTCTGCATCGGTCTCCTTAATTTGGAAAGTCCATGGGGTACGACCCTTTAATATCATTGAATCCAGACCTGAATACGACATACCACCATATAACCCTAACTTGGTATTAAAAGATGGTCTAATATTTCTTACCTCATACAATTCATCATTAATCCATGATTTTCTTAATTGGGTTTCATAGGATTCTAAATTTAACAATGGTTCGTTTAATTCAAAATTTTCATTCTCTTCCACCAAAGTTTCAAGACTCTCAAGCTTCGAGATTTCATTAAAACAATTCTCAGCAGCCAAAATACCACTCTTCATAGCTGTATGTGTACCCTTGATCTTTGGGACGTTCATGAACCCAGCTGAAGCTCCAACAAGCAAACCACCAGGGAAAGTAAGTTTTGGGATAGCTTGTAAACCGCCTTCATTTAATGCCCTAGCAGCGTATGAGATACATTTACCGCCTTCCAGTACCTTGGAGTAAAATGGATGGTGTTTCATCTTTTGAAATTCTTGGTATGGGGAAACATATGGATTTTCATAATCTAAACCAACAACTAACCCAACAGAAACATAGTTTTCACCAAAATGGTATTGAAAACCACCCCCGTAAATATCTTTAGAGAGTGGGTAACCCATTGTGTGTGCCACTAGACCCTTTTTAAAATTAGCAGGATCAACTTCCCAAACTTCTTTAATACCTAAACCATAAGTTTGCTTTGATTTACCCTTTCTTAAATCAAAGTGATTTATTATTTGCTTAGATAATGAACCATGACAACCCTCAGCAAGAACAACCTGTCTAGATTGAAATTCTAATCCACTTTCAAATGTGTCCTTTGGTTTACCGTTCTTATCAATACCAAGATCCTTGGTTATAACTCCGACAATCCCATCGCGCTTTTTATTGTAGACAACGTCGTCAACACTGACACCAGTGTATAACTCTACACCCAAGGCCTCTGCCTTTTCACCGAGCCATTTGACCACAGTATTCAGAGAACCAACATAATTCTTATTTTTATTAATTAACCCACTGGTTAGAGGTAAAGGTAAGGAATGATCCTTAGTTAAGAACTTAAACTGATCTGCAGTTACTTGCTCCAATGTCATCTCATCGAGATTCCTTTGAAACTGTGGAAATAATTCTAACATTGCCTTTGGATCCAAAACGATACCAGAAACAGTATGTGCGCCCATATCACTAGCCTTTTCTAGGACCACGACACGATATTTATTTTGTGTATCCAGTTGTTTGAATTTGATAGCCGTTGCAAGACCTGCTGGACCACCACCCACAATACAAAGATCTACAAAATCCTTGACTCTTGGAGAAGCAGTTGCTAGGTATCTTCTTAGTAACATTTCTCTTTGGTTTGACTTGTTTGCGAGGATTAAATAATGAATGAAATTATTTTTCTCGTGAAAGTTTATATCAGAGTCATTGGAAATTTCGGTATCGGAGTGTCATTAATTTTAAAAAGAGTCCAACTGATAATCTCATTTAATGTGTGTATCAACGAAACGATATAGAAAGGAATATTAGTTTAAATAATGAGAATGTGATTATAAACGTATCAAGCTAAATAAACAAATAAAAAATACCCGTGAATATGATACAAAACATTACATGAACCTTTCTAAGTCTTCCAGTGAGATACTTTCGGGAGATTCGATATCCTCAATGAGGAAGCCCCCTCTAACAATTTCACCCCATCCATTTGAATTATCCTCATCCATGTTACTAGTCTCATTATGGAACATAGGAGTATGGACGCTAGGCATTACAGTGGATACTTTGGATACCTTTGGAGTCAGTTTTGATATTCTTGGAGCAGCAGCGACTGCTGTAAGGTAGGATTGTTGAGATTGTGGTTGTTGATGATGAGTATTGGTAGGTTGTTGTTGATGCGATGATTGTTCTGTTAATAAAATTGTCTTTTGTTTTTTTGGAGATTGCTTTTCACCTTCAATATGTCTCTTCTTTGGTGTAGCAGTGTCGGCAATCGTTGTATTATTGTTAATTGTGGTCGTTACTTCGTTATGTTGTTGCTGTTTTAGTGTTACAGATACTGGGGATGCAGAATATGGAATATTAAATCCAGGTGATAAGGAGAAAGCTAAATTTGTCGGTATATTTTGTGGAGCCTGAGATGGTGAGGATTGTTGTAATGATTGGTTAATTGATGTCGACGAAGAGGATTCTTCTTTAGCCATTTGTTGTTTCAATTGAACAGTAACCTTTAAAGCATGTTCTTTATAATCTGAGGCTAATATACCTCTATAGATATATAACATTCTCCTTGGAGAAGAATTCGACCATTCTCTTGATATAGCATATTTTAAAGTCTTTTCACCCTTTTCAATCTTTTTAACATAAGCATTTAATTTTGCAGAGATCAAATTTGACAATTTAGTAGATAAATTTGACATATCTGGATGCTTACGTAAGAGATGATCACATAGCTGCTTAACGGTCATACCTTGTTGATCTGGATCCTCTTCCCATAGAATTACAAACACAGCAAATAATACGTCATCATTTAATGGAACAGAAGTATCATCTGGTTTAGGTCTTTCACCTGTCACAGGTATAAGTTTTGAAATCTCCAAAAATGGATTTTCCTTCTTTGGTGTATTATCCTTCTTTAATTTATTGTTATCTTTATCCCTATTGGATGACGATCTACTGCTTTGGGATTGTGATAGGTTAGTTGAAGAATTACTATTAGATAAAGAGATTGATGAACCATTATTTGAAGTATCGATATCATCGTTAGCGATATTTGGGTTTATATCAATCATATCTACAGTCTCTGAACCTGGAAATGAAGATTGAATCTTATTTGTAAAATTGTTTCCACCCAAATTCAAAGAATTAAATTTGAAGATAGGTGATGTACTGTTATGTAACAATTCATTTTCCATAGTTGGTATTGAAAGAGGTCTTGAGTTAGTCAAGGCCATTATATTGATGAATTGATTGGTGTGTGTGGGGGGGGGGGGGAACAGTTGTTAGGGAAATATACTAAAACAGCAGTAGTATGAAAAGATAAAACTTTGATGATCTGAAAGTATTAATGAAAATATCCCAGGATAATCTAATCAGATAAAGGTATAAAATGAAAAAAAAGAAGAGTATGCGGACCCTTAATCAGCGCACCGACGTTTCTTTTCAATGTGCGAGATATAAATGGACAAAGAGATAATAATAGGGCCCAAATGTATCGATATATACGCAATGAGGGCAGTTAGATCTCTTGAAGGGAATAAGTAGGGTCTGTAGCACTAGTTGACAGATACTATAGCAGCAGGGTACTCTTTGAGTCACTCTTTCTTTACTGGCACTCCGAGACTTCCAGCGTTTGTTGGGGTAACTACAAGTGGTTAATTAGATGGAAAATACAAACCAGAAACAGTGAGCGATGCCCAGAGAGGAATAAAGTGTGGGAGTCCGTAAAAAATTTTCTGTGCGTCTGTTTGTGCGTGCGGAAAAAAGCACACCCAAGCATTTTTGCAACAGGATACCTCGAATGTTGAGCGTAAGAGGGTTCTATATACTCTTGTGTGTCTCATTGTATTGAATCTAAAGTGTGGGTACACGTTATGAACATATATCAAACCATACAGGACGATTGATGCAGTTGGGGGCATGTATACAGCAATTTGTTACTGCGCGGTTCTTAGTACAAAAAGTTTTACTTGCAACAGTCACCCAGACACCCCATCACTAACAAGAAAAAAGCAGTCACACACAAAAAAAAATACGACTCTTACACAAGTCTGACGAGGGAACGAAGCCAATAGAGAGGGACCGGTTTCAAATCCATTCTCTCGACTTCCACACTCTTCCACATCCATATATCCTATACTAACTGACCCCACATCAATCCATCTCTCACTTAAGATCCATCTACATCTCTGCGTCACACCCTCAGGTTCATTTCCCTCTGGCGACAAACTCTATATCAGCGTTAACGCGCACCGCCGCACGAAGAAAAAAAAAGCTGAAATTTTTCAAGGTTTCGAATTTTCCGAAAAAAAAAAAGACATCTCGGCGGCTAAAATTAGGGGAGCCTTCCCTGTGTCCTTTTTTTTCGTCAAGTGGGACAGACGCAGTAAATTTTTTTTCTTAAGCTTTGCCCTAACAAAAAAAAAAATAAAAAGGATTGGTTGCACTGTAGATTTTTCGATAATATGATATGGATACGTATGTTATGTATCTATTATTGCTATAACGGCATGTTACTTACATACTCTCTTGGTTTCACGAACCAAATCTTCCTCTAAAAATCTCTTTCTCAAGTAGACGGGCGTAGTAGGGGTTAATGGACCCCTCATCATTTGAATGTTAGAGGATCCTTTCTTCAATTCATTCTTTTCAATGATTTGATTGATATACTCCTCCATGGCAACTTCTTCTCTATGGTTACTGATAAAATCAGCCAACTTATTTAAGATGCCATCATCATATTTTAATTTAAAACTACTTGGAATTAAATTTTCCTCCTTGTTTAAATCCTTGCTCTGTTGTCTCTTGAATAAAATGTCCATCAAATTCGTCTCTGATTCTGTAAAATCTCCCCATTTAGTCTTATCTTCCATCTTTAATGACAGAGACACTGACATGTTAGCGATTTCACTGGGTTCCATTTCGAACCAAACATTCAGATTAAATGCACATAACTCACTCAACATAATTGCCATAATTTTCACCTCATTAATGTTATCAAAGCTGCAAGTGACACTTCTCTGAAATAGGTTTAAATCAATAAATGAATCTACGGATGGAGAACCATGAATATCCCAAGAGAGACATTTCAAGATATGAAATTCACTATCACGGAACTCTCTCCTAGTATATTGACCACAACATAAAGCCTCCAATGTACGTAAACATGGTACATTTCTCTTGGTATCGTAGAACTTAGAACTGATCCAAAGACATGTCAAAGCGATTAATTGATAATTATCGTTTTTGAGAATATATTTCGAAGTATACCGGTCAATTAAGTTGAATGTGTTAAATAATGTAGTGGTGGTAAGTCCCAATCTGGAATGAGAGCACATGATATACTCAAAGATCACGTACCTCATTTGGGATGTAATATATGGTTGTGCAGAGAAACTTAATAGATTTGGATGATTCTTTAATTTTATATTTGTGGATTCCAAATCATTTAAATGTTTATGTAATGTGATATGATACTCACGTATGGTATGTTGGTGATTGATCAACTCATGTCTAACCAGTTGTTTGTTTGTAGCTTTGTTTTGCCAATTTTGACTTCTGATTTTGGCTAGATCATGGATCGATAAAGAATTTTTCATTGTTAATTTTGTCTTTGAAAGGTTATTCAATATATATATATATGGATATCTTTTTTTTTTGTATTTTTATATGCTATGCCAGTTTTGGTTATATGAAGTATGCAAAAGATTTTGTTAGATTGATATGCTGTGGGGGAGGGGATAGGATTAAAAAAAAATTGTTTGGTTTTAAAAAATGTCTGTAATTTTGTATCTTGTTTGTTTAGATACTGTTAATTGGTTTATTGTTTAGTTTGTATCAATTAACTTATGCATAAATGGGTTTGGTTGAAATAATCGATTTATCGAGTTAGATCAAAAAAGGAAAGAAATTAATTGGGATTGAATCAAACAGTAAGTTAATCCAGAAAGTAATGTTATAGTCTTTCCTTTGGATTGTGTTCAATCTGGTATCTTTAAAAGTGAACGTCAAAAATTATTTTTCAAATAAATAGAGTGAATAAGAATCGAATATAAAGAATAAACTAGTTAATACTTTATAAATGAAAATTTCGATCTGGCTGCGATTTTTTGCCTATGGGAAAAATTGAAAAAAAATTACGGATGCTTGCAAGTCTGGAAAAAAAAAAAGACTTAAAACCTATTTTTTTCTATAGGGTATCCTTTCTATATTTAGAGATTCAAAGCTTATATAGAATAATTTGGCCACCATTCTCACCGGTACATGAAGCAATGAAACTGTTTTTTCCATGCAGGATAATGAACATAGCACTACTGTTTTGTCCGTATGTCACATATTGGTGATTTGCTAGACTTAGTAATGGTATTTTGACTAAACACCTAATAAGTCCCTATCAAAAACGAATGATCGAAGGAAATAACAAGAAAAGATAGGCCAGTTCTTTGATTTTAGCAGCCCCAAGCAACACAAGACAAGTAAAAGGATTGACGTTTTAAGGGGCTAGGATGGGGCCTGTTCTAAGAAACACTCTGTTTAACTATTCAATTTATATTAAAATCAGTAACTGGTTTTGTCAGTACGGGATTTCTTAGATGTCAATAGAAGGGAGATTTAGAGAAAAGATGGTAGTAAATTAATTTTAATTGCCGAGCAGGTAATTGGTATATAAATCTAATTAGCTATAGTATTGCGGAGGTTTCGGGAAGATACTTACTTCACATAGAGAGATCCGTAGCTTAACAAACTGCAATGGGAACATGCACTGCCGTCAGTCGGTATCATCCTTGATCTCTACATTGCTGCAGCAGAGACCAAAAATGAAGAATACAGAATATTATTGTCATAAGTACTTTCTGATAGGTAAAGAGTCCTTCACAGTGGGAATCAGTGTTTTACCGTGTCAGTTTCAAATCATGTGCGTACGAGAGCTGTAATGGAAGAGATATTTCCGAATGTGGATATTTCCATAAACGGCAATTTTCTACTCTAGGAAATTAGTTACTGAAACTGAAGAGAAACAAACTTCTTTGCCCTAAGCTTGTGGGTAAAATCTTACGATGAGACACTCGTAAAAACTTAATCATTGGAGAATATGTTGGGGTTTAGCATCGCTTCTCTATTTGGTACTGAATCAAATGATTTATCAACCATCGGTGATAGCTTTGAAGGATTTTACTGGATGAAGGCTATGTATCCACAGGTATGTTCTATTTTTAACGATACAAGCCAATTCTATATATCGGTCTACTCTAGGAAACTCGATTTTTGTATCCTTTGGGGGGTAAGAAAAGAATTTATTTGTCATTGATTTACACAACGCTTTCCATTACTGGGTCTAGCTCATAACTCAAATTAACTAATCACCTAAAAAAATAGAGCACAAATTTTCTCAGGAAACAATAAAGATCTTTCCCCCCTATCGTTTGGCTCGGGCATATTTGATGCGAAGAAAATATTCTGTGCAGCTGAAACATAGCATAGGAAAGAAACGATAAAACAAAGACCCCTACAACATTATTCTCTACAACTACAAAAATTTGATGATTCTATAGGTATTACATTTTCGTGTGATTTTATTTTTGAGGTGCATTGGATTAGATAAGTTAGTTTTGTAACTATCCCCAGTGGCTAGGAATGTATTTTTTTTCAAATGAATGAGAAGTGATGAGGACCTGATTTACCATCTTTGAACAATTAAGAATTGTTAAGACAAACTCAAGGTGTTAGATTACAAGTTAACAATAGTTATCGGGTATAAAAGGAAGAATATTTTTAGGAAACTCGGATCTAACAGTAAACATTAGCGCTTCACAGAGGTTTTTTGCGTTGATCCTATTTCGGGTAATTCGATAGGATTTACCAGCTGACACTTATTGGGAGAAAATCTCTTCAGGTAATGGTAAAAAAAATATTTATTGAACCAGAGATCATTTCCTTGACAAAAAAAAAAAAGATTCCAACTGGACCTAATAGAATTTGCCCTTTTGATACGAGAGTTCCAGAAATTTTTTTAAATCAGTCTTGGTGCAATTTTTTTTTAGGACACTTGTTCTTTTAATTCAGTGAAACATAGCTTCGAATTGAAATTAGAAATATCTATAATCACCCGATCCCGGGTTTTACACGCATTCGGACTTTTCTAACAAGAACGCATACTGTTTGTTAGCGAATAATGTTAAACGGCACCTAATTATTCGTTACATCAACATTAATGCGATATTTTATGAGAGATCCCAATTGAGACTAATATCCTTTTTAGGATGGAAAGAACAGACTTGTTCTGTGTCGGTGTATATTGAGCGATTGTAAATCTCTTGAAATTAAAAAAACTTTTCACGCATAAATTGGATCTGGTTGCACGAGAATATCGGTTGTACTTGATCTTCCTAAAGAAGTATATATGGGGCTTCTACGATTCAATAGACTAATTATAATGTAGTGAGGCAGTTATAAAAGTCACCGGCAAATGAAATTTCGGTACTGAGGACTACCAAATACGTTAGGAAACCTATAGGCAAATTTCCGTTTGAGATATCAAAAAAAAAAAATTTGCAGATAAGATTTGAATTGTATTCATTCAGATTAAAATTGGATTGATTTTTTTTTTATCTGACCTTTTAATGTTGAACTTCCCCTTTCTTGATAAATATTGATAAATTCAATGAAAGAAATATATAAGTGGGGAAAAAATTCAAAAATTTATTTAATTGACAACAAAGGTAATAATACCAATTAAGCTGACTTTGAACTGGCTGCTGAAGTTAGTTAGAATTGATACAACTTGTAGTTTGAAGCTAGAACAGAAGAAAATTTGTTCTAAGAATTCAAGATAGAAAGCATTTCATTTAGTGGCGAACTATGTTAAAATTCATATGACGATAAGAATTGTTGCAAGTACACAGAAGTGAATAATTGGATAAAAAGTATTTTTAGGTATAAAAAGATGTAGGCAATTGCTAAAGATATTTAAGTTGTCTTTTGACAGAATTCACAACATACTATTTGCACACCTTGCAAGTTACTTTTAGCTTCAAAAAAGTGATTTGTATTTGTATCAGGTTGATAAACATATTTCTGTGCACGTACTCTTCCATTATTTTCCCGAATATATTTGCTTTAAACTTAGCTTTTTTCTTATTACAATATTTCGTAGTAACCTGCTTCTCTTGAATACACTCATATTCATTTCCAGCTAATTAAATGATAATATATGAGAGTAAAAAATTTGTTTTCTAATTAAAAGAAGTTTTAGAAATATTTAATTATTTATGATCATCAATTAATTCTTGAGTCCTTTTAATTTTTAATTCTTATTTTTATTTTAATAATCTGATTTTGAATTTTTGATGTAAACAATAAAAAAAAAGTGACATCCAGTAAAAAGCGAAAAAATGTCCGAAAACCAAATTGTTAACACAACTCATAGGGATGGAATATTACTTAAAGACAATAAGGCAAGAGCACAGAAGAGGAACAAAAAGTTGCAGATATCCATTTTAGACAACTTTTTATCAGTTTAGTCTATCCAACTTATTATTTTTCCAACTTATTGATTTATCCATCAAGAAATTCTTTCTGAGAAAAATGCTTGCAAGAACAACGTTAATCAGAAAATCTTTCAAGAGAGTACCAATTCTCCAACGTTTTCAATCTACAAGCGCCACTAATTTAAGTTTTGATTACAAAGAGCTCGAAAAAACTTCAGAAGAACCAAACACCACTCAAAAGAAAGTCAAATATGTCCATCCAGTAGCTGAACTGGGTTTCAAATTGAACAAGGAATTAAGGGAAACCAATGATTTAAATAAGACTTATTCTGATTTCAAAAACGGTATTCTTGAATTTAAGAATCGTGAATTTAGTGACTTGTTCCTTGAGAGATCCTTTGGTTTGAACTCATTCATTGCTACTTTATTACAAAGATCTATTTCTGACTCAGCTTCTGAATTGGATCCCTACGAAATTCTCAATAGCGCTTGTGAATCTCATGTTGCTCGCTCCCAGCATTTTGAAATTGTGATGAATTACTTACTTCTCAAGAAATCACCACAGGATGTGATGAGTTTATGGATTAGGTACCTCTCTGCTCTAACGGAAAATCCAAACGTTTCAGCATCTTCCTTAAAATGGAATCCACATCAAAACATTCTTGCGGCTACGACTGTTGCATACTTACTACTACCTAACAATGTTCCAAATCTAGATGTTTTGAACCAAATCTTACAGGTCAATAAAGAAGATACTGATATGACATCAACCAAAAGCAACGTTAATAATGAAATTCCAGTCAATGCTATTTTACCATTTATTAACAAAAGACTGACTGGCCAGATGAAAGATATTGCAGTTCAGAAGTTTAATGAGCTTCTTTTGGAATATATGGAAAAGAATCCAACTTGGTTAAAGAATGAAGTCGATGGAACATATGATTTAAGGGCATTACAAACTTATTACGATCTTTTGAGGAGTGCAATTGGTACAATTCCTACTGAAAAGATTGATCCTCAACTAGTTTCTGAATTTATGGACAAATTTATCTCCATGAACAGACCAAACAGGGCAATTCAGATTTACAATGAATTCAAAACTGTTTTCAAGGAAGACGCGGCTTCTATGTTAGTGCTAAACAATCATTTATTATACACTGTGGGTGAAATGCAAACAACCAACAAAATTTACAGGTTAAAGAGAGTCCAAGCCGTTTGGAATAGTTTGATCAAGCCAATGGAAACCATCCCAGTTGATTCCTACATTATGTTAATTAAGACCTTTCAATCAACCAGATGCCTCAAGGACTTAGAGGATCTTTGGGCTAACGACATCCCAAATGAAATCAAATCTAACCAACATGTTATTGAGGTTTATCTAGAAACTCTATTATTGCTGAAACATACATTGTCCTTTGAAACAGTTGAAGCAAAATTACCAGAAAAGATGGAGAGCATTGGTTTAGTTAATGCTGTTCTTTCAAAAATCTTGAGTAGCAAGAACCCAGATTCTCAACTATTTAACAAGTACTATGCCAAGTATTTTGAAATCAATAAAAATAATACTAACGAAACAAGAATGTTACCAAATGTCACCACCTTGGCTAACAAAATGCTAGCTAACTATCTATTCTCTGCAGACAAGAAGAATTTTAGGTTCTTACATAGCGTTTCGATTGATTCAATGAAGTACTTCCCAAAACTGCTTGCCATCATGAGTGAATTTATTAAGGCTTCTCCAACAATTGAACCAATACATACTCTTTTTGCGCAAGTTAATGAACCAGCAAACTCAAGAATGTATACTCTTTTTATTTCTGCTGAATTTGCCAAACGTGATGGTTCGTCTTGGGTAGCCGAACAACTATTTAAGGAATATCTGGACAAGGGTAAGATGAATAATTCTAAGGGTGGTATAGCCATGAAGTCTCAATTTTTAACTGAAATCTTAGATTCTTTAATTGATGGTTTCTGTAGTATTTCTATAAAAAACAGAACTACGGAATACATTCCAAAGATTAAGGAATATTACAACCTTTACGAAGAAATTCATGCTAAGGTTCCATATACTACCAACAGCGTAATCCTACACGCTATGAACACTGTTGGTGCCATGAATTCCGGAAAATTTACCACCAAGGAGAAACATTTTGTCGAAGAATTTTTGAAGGGTCTTGGTGAGAATAATTTCAACGCTAACCAACATGAAATCAGAGCCTTAAAGAGTAAGGGTGTCGAAGTTCCTGAAAGTCTGTTCAAGACAAGAACCAAGGTAGAACCATCTCCAGAGGATGCCACCAAAGTGGAACCAATAACAGTCACCTCAGCAGCCACTTAATCCTCTATATCCATGTAAATAATATACTATATAGTTGTACATAACCAATAATAAAAATATATCATACCAAGACCTTTCCGGGTAAATATTTATTTATGGTTCAATTTTTTGCCGCCTGATGAAAAATAATTCGATCTTAAGCGAATCGGAAGCGTAAATATCGCCATCAACAACAGGGAATATAAACTACTTGTGTTACCCAAGGGATAGGACATCTCTATTCTACACGTTTTACTGACGTCCTCTAATATTACTAACCTCTGTTCCTGACTGCGATATCAAAAGAGTGAATAGGAGCTACTGAATAGAAAATTACATTTGATATCACACAGCCTTATCATAAACAGACACCAAAAAGAAAATCGACAATGTCACCAGTAATACCAATTAGTGGTTATAATGGGGATCCGCTGCGTCATTCATCTAATGACGTGCTGAAGTCAGAATCAATCATCGCAAGAGAAGTGAACAGACAAGATGTAAACAGTGGGAGCCAAACTTCTGTCAAGTTAGTCGGTTTAGATATAAAGACTATATCTAACGAGGAAGTACAACTTATAAATCACGTAGAGAGATTGTCTCTTCGGAAGAACCAGTTAGTTAGTTTGCCGAACAGTTTTGCATATTTGAAGAATTTACGGTATATGGATTTGAATAGTAACAAACTAAGAGATATACCCGGCATATTACTACAATGCCCGCAGTTAGAGATTTTAGATTTATCATCAAACAAGATCAAATCCCTTCCACTAGAGATATCAGCCCTATGGACCAAGAATTTAAAGGTACTATCATTGAAAAACAACAGGGTTTCATCTATTTTCGATTTGAGGAATATTGTCAAATTAGACAACTTGAATGTTTTAGAAATAGACGGAAACAATATTCCAGAGGAAGAATTAGCTATGGTTCAAGCTTACACTCCATTGACGTCCACAGTACAGAAGGATGAATATTGGGCCATTGCATTGCATAGATACTTTCAAGATCATCCTGACGTATCTCCTACTCCAACTCCTATCATAAGTAATTCCAATATACAGGAGCAAGCCAATAAACTATCAAGAGCTTCAAAGAGAATGGGATTTATTAGTACATCACCTCAACCAAGTAATAACAATGAAACTAACGCTCCTACTTCCACACACATAACTGAAACTGTCGGAATTAAACCAATAAGCCAACTCAGCGCGACATCATCACACTCTATGCAACAAAGTGATAGCCATACGAATCTTTCGACCACTAATAATAACAATAGTAGTACAGAATTGTACAACCATTCTAAGTATAATGACTATTTTAAGAGACTATCTGTATTACCAGAAGAATCCCTAACTAATGAACAATCTCGCATATCACATGCTGAATTAGTTGCTGCCTGTAGAAAGTTATTATTTAGTTTTACTGAATGCCAACAAGCTATTAGAAAAATTGCATCTTTTTGCAAAGAAAAGTCTATTGCTGTTAATGTGGTATCTTTGTTATATTCCGTTAGATCACATATTGATAACATGGTCGAAATTTTAGAACAAACAGAAAACGAGAAAGAGGTTAACTTGCATGACCAAGGTTTAATAAAACTTTGTATTACTATCATATCAATTTTCAAACAAATAATAACACTATTAAGGAAGAACTTCAAAATATTTTTTGAAGAAGATGATTTATGTTTCGTTAGAATGTTTTACATGAATATGTTATGCTCATATAATGAGATTTATAATGCCTGGAGTTTTATCAATCCAGAGATTTTCAGCAAACTCTCAGCAAAGCAAGTAAGAAAACCGGGGATAAAGCGTAATGATTCCTCTGTACTTTCTTTTACTCCAACAATCACAACTAATAACTCCACTATCGGAATCAGTGCAACGACAAAAGAGGATAGTAATTTGGCCACTTTTGATGCCAGCGTGGCTGCGATGAAACACAAACCTAGAACAAGAAGTAATACCCTACAGGCTAAGTTATCTAGCTCACTATCAACTAATGCTCTACATACAAGTACATCCAACATCGATAACAGTAAACTGCTGAATAACTTGCAAGGTGGTAAGCCTAAAATTACCTCTTCGGACTCCAAATCTTTTATTATGTCTCATACATTAAGTAATAACGATTCTAATAGGGAAATACAAGTTGAGCCATTACATCATCCACAAGAACCGGCAAGAAGTATGTCTGTTAATGTGCTACAGAGATCAAATAGTATGGTTGACAGGGAAATACAATCGACTTCTCCATTATCAAATAACTCATCAAGATCTATGTCCGCTACCGTGGTTCTACATAATCATGGCCATAATAACTCTCTAACGTCTAGTATCAAATCGGCTACAATGAATTCTAATGCAATACCATCAGGATCGCCATCCTCAATTCATACAAATGGCAGTACGAATCCAAGAATGATCGAAACTCTGAATGCAAATGATAACAATGAACAGAATAATAGCCATAGTAATAGCGAATCAGTAGATACTAAAGTCGACACCACTATTGAATATAGCAATGTCGAGCATGCGAAGGATCCCAAGCGTAAACATAGTAATAGCAACGATAGTAATCATACCAAAGTTGATACCAGCAGCAATGGGAATGATGTTGAAAATGCTGATAATACGGGTAGTGAAAGTAATCATGGTACTAATGCCATTGAATCTAAGGAAAACGCTAAAACTGATGAGGAAACACAAGCAAATATTGATTTACAATTATATCAAATGTTAATCAACGTTACCCAAGTGGTTAGTGTCGTTTATAACCAATTGACTCATGAGATATCACGCATTGCGATGGCGAGTACCACTGGTGAACAAGTACTTACTGATAGCCTGGCAACCAAGATTCGAGATTTAACTGATACATGTTGTCAAGCTATGGATTTATCCAAGACACTTGATGAAAGGTTACAAATATTGGTTAGTGGTGATGTTGCTATAGTTGAAAAATATTTAAGCACATATGAGAAGTTAAAAACATGGGAAAGAATCAATGCATTTTTAAAATCTATTATTTCTATTTTGGGTAATACTAAGATTGTTATGGCTGACTTGCCAAGCTTGAATGAGATTAGACCCAATCTAGCGTCCTTAGCAAAGATAACAAAGGATGTTACGGTTATATTGGATTTGAGTTCATATAAAAGTGTGTCTGTAACTGCATTCCAGATGCAAAAGCAACAGCAACAGCAACAACAACAGCAGCAACAGCAGCAACAACAGCATCAGCAACAACAGCAGATTAACAGTCATACACATGTTCCATTGTTAACTCCACAACCTTTAACAAGCTCACAGAATGCTTATCCATTTGATCAGGCTTAATGATTCTGAAGGGAGAATACAAATGATTAAGTTACGTATGTTTCATTTGAGAAACAATATTATACTTTAGTTACATTTCTATATATATAATTAATTATACAAAGACAATTTCATCTAAATGTATCTTCTGAGTTAGGTGGTATGAGGAATACTTTTGATATAATGATAAATAGTATGTTAAAAATATATGTACATATATCTAATTAAGAAAGAGTACAGGATACACTTTTCATCAACGGGCACAAAGATCTAAACTTTGCTCATATATTTTACTCAATTCGAAGTGATATCCATGAATATTATTGCTTTCAAAGTACAAAGGTAATCTCATTCTTGTCCTCTCCGCAATCCCAATAAATCTCACTTTATCCGTCCCATTAATTCTTATGTTGTTTGCGTTTTCACCTAATATCAATGATTTAAATACAATGTCGAGGATAAAAAACAATTTAAACAATTTGGTGATAGTCTCTACTTCCTCATCATCCTGCGGATCGTCGCTTATTTGGAATTTCTCTACATAATCCATTAAATCATCAGCAATCTTAATAATATAATAACTCTGACCACATCCACTGGTTCCGTTGATAACCTCTGATAATTCTTCCCTAGCGCCAGAGTTATCATTAATAGTGATACGAGATAACAGGTAATCCGTACTAGGCACAGAATCAATCGAATACCATATGAAATCTAAAAGAATCTTTATATCCTGCAACAAATCGCCCAAAGAACCGTAACCCAGTTCTGCATTGAGTCCTCTGGATTGTACAAATTTCCTTTGAATGTCCATAAGCCTTTGGTCTACGTATGTAATGAATTTAGATTGTTGGGACATGGAAAGTCTTCTGTAAGGTGTTCTTGAGTGCGTATACGTCTGTTGTGTCTCCGTAGAGAATGGTGTGTTGAGATTAATCTGTGGTTTGAAGTCGTTCACGTTATCAAATTCGTTTATATTATTTCCTGTGAGGTTGTGATCGAATGCTTTACGTTTAAGGGAAGGGATATTGACGAAGGATGGCGTCTCGTCAATGCCTGGGTCTAAGTCCAGGTCGAGGATATCTCTGTCATCTAGTTCTTTTATTTCCAGTTGTTCGTTAGGCTCAGCATGGAGTGGAGTGGTTGGTTCTGATAATGACATCCTTTATTATGATTATTTTTGATTGTTTTGTCAAGTGGGAAATGTCTTTTAAAGTTGAAGCTTACGTTATTTATGCTCTAAATTGTTCGATGAAGGCGATCCTTAAAAAATTTGTGGGGCAGTCCTTCTTTCGTTTTGATTGACAACTATAAGAACAAGGTTTGGTTACCTCTACGTATTTGTGGGCCTCTATGTAAGGTTCCAAATGTTATTAAACGGTACCTGTTCGACTCTAGTGTCGATCTTTTGTAGGGAATGTCTTTCATATAAATTCGGTATATGTCACGTGACCGAATAGATATGAGCTATGTTTAGAACAAATTTTGTTAGCAGAGCATGTAGAAGCACCAAGAATGGGTGTTTCATCAGTCTACATGACTATGTGCTACTAGATGTTTGGTTGTTTTGCTCATGTGTCCTTATTTAGTTGCAATGACCGTACAAGAGGCATCTGAGAGCATCTAGAGCTTGATTAAAAACCCTCTCACAGTATGTTTCGAGTGTTTAAATCTAAAATTACTGGACTGACAAAACATATCTTTACCAAGTACTACCTCTTTGCTTATTTCCAACTGTTATAGAGAAGGATTGTTTCTCAATACAACCGAAAAATATAACAATTGAAAATACTGACAAAGCTTCAAGTCACAAACAAACAGAAATAATCCCTCGAAATGAGACCGTCCATCACACGATTGCTTTCTACGAAGTTAGAAAAGACACTCTACGAATCTTTTTTGAACGAGACCACGTCTCTGGGGAAGTCCCAGAGACTGCATACACCACAGACGCAGAATCAAATATTCAGTTTGACAGACAAATGGCTTATTGATGCGCTTAGAAACAAACAGAAAACGGAGGATCCAAATATAGCCACTCTACACTTACCACTGATCCTCAAGACTTTACAAAGGTTACGTACTTTGAATGATACTAAGGGTTATTTTACTTTATTGAATAAGATCAATGCATCATCGCTGAACTGGGTGTTTACATGTTTTGATGAGAAGCCTAGAAGGCATCTACCAATTGAATTATATCATGAGGTATCTAACATGATTAACGTGATACCATCGAAATCCACAGAGACTGGGCTAGCCAAGTTTTCAATATCGTTCTTGAAGGAGTATTTACGGGTCATCGATAGAAGAACCAACAAGTCTCTTAATTTTAAATTCCTTAGAAATTGTTTGGGAGTGATTACCAGTACTCAATCTCAGGCGTTGACATCAATTTGTGTTGAAATGTTGAAACCGTACGAAGTCCCTGAGATGATTCATTGGACTTGGTTGTCCTTCTATGTAGAAACACGACAAATATTAAAATTGAACGCATATATGAGGGATCATATTCTTATTCATGATGCACAGCCCCCTATTCCTATTGCTGTTTCGATACCATTACTAATTAAGATTTTACAATTGTACATCACGAAGGGTGTTGAACAAGATTGTAATGAATTATTGACTCTAATGATTACTCAGTGGGGGGTCGTTTTGAATGAGCATGATATTAACATATTATCGGAGTTGAGTGAAAAATATGGTTTCTTCAATGTAAATAACTTACTAAGGTTACTTGAAGGAAAACCAGATAACTCTGTTATCTTATCATTATACAATTCTAACGTCCCCATCGAACAAACTTTAATGAATTTGCAAAAAATGAATGTAAACCTTAGTGAATTGCCAATTAATTTGGAGTTTTTAGTGTTTAAATTGACAAACAAACGTTACAGGTTAGAGCAATGGAACGAATTAAATGATAAAATCCTGGAATCTTTTAATAACAATGATACACCATTACCAATTCGTAAATTGTACTTCAATACATTACTGACCGCACTCGTGAATAAGAAGGATATTGGCTTCATCATAAAGGTTTTACAACACATGTACTATGATTTGAATTTTACCGTTCCGATTAGTCAATGTGAATCCTCATCGATGCAACGACATTCCGGGTATCATTTGCTCTTCAAATCGCTATGCACATCGTTGTCCTGTACGATCATTGCGTTTAATCTCTTTAAATTCTTATCGAAATTGAGGGGGTTTAAGTTTATTGATGATGATTTTAAATATGGTTTCCAAGTATGTAATAAATTACAAAATGAGACTTATTTCAAATATCTAGTCTATCAGTTTATCACATTGAGGAGTTTAGATTGTTACGATAGGGATAAAGGTATCTTAAAGATCCCAGAAGGTATCCAATCGGTGATAAAGGATCAACCATACTTTAATGCTGATATGTTCAGACAAGTGGAAAGATATTACAGGGACACTAATGGTAAAGAACTTGATCGTGGAACAATCTCGAAAATTTTTGATAAGGCATTCGTTGAGATTGTCTCGGACGAGAATACACAACGATTGGATGAATTAATTGTCAATGATATCCGTGATTTAGAACGATACGAAAATTATTCCTTCAATTTTGATAGGAAATATTCTGTTTTATTGGAGGAATTATTGGACAATATAGAGAAACGGTAGATATATACTTGTAAATACAAAACACACATTAATAATGTACAATTATTATTATTTTTTGATACTTATTAATCTATAAAAAAAATTATGCTACTGTGGAGTCAGAAATGTAAAGATCCTTAACCTCTACATTATTTAAATTGTTTAATAAATCCAATTTTTCTATCATTTCAAACTCCAAATATATTTGAACCAAACTTTGTAAAGCCATCTTGGATAAGATCAAACCTTTGTACTTTTTGACAATTCCAAACAATTTTTCGATGCATTCGTTGACAAAATTTATATTATTTTTTGTTGCTTTGTAAGATATGACAAGGAATGGAATAAAATTAACAATATTTATCTTGAGAACATCTGAACCCTTTAGGATTAACAAATTATGCAATTTAATCAATATTCCTTTCCAATTTGAAGTTCTTAATGAAAGACGGGAAGATATAAGTCGATTCAAAAAATTTAATGAAATTACTACAGTCTTTATGATATCACTTGTCTCCCTTTGTCGTAATATTTGTGAGGAAGTTGGTATGGAGAGGATTATATTGTGAAAGGATTCATCCTGTGTCGTCTCTGAAGTTGATTGGTACCATTTGATGAAATCATCTATAGCTGATGTTATTTGTTCATCTGTTGAATGAATGGCACCTGATCTCATGGAATAATGATTCCAAAATATAACTTTTTGTTCCCTTTCAGTGAGAATTAATTGCTGTAAATTTAATACTTGTAAGTTATGTGATGTATGTTCCATAACAATTTTCTTGTACTGTGGGTAAATATTTGTCAGTAATATTTTCATCGATAATTGACTAATCTCTACAGAGGGTTCAGCTGTTAGATAAAGTAAGATTAGGGATAACTCTTGGATGAATATTTCCGAAAATAGATTGAAATGAGTAGAGATTAATTTACATGCACTGAAACGAACTAATCTACCGACATCACCTTGTTCAGTAATTGTATGATCCGTTAGGGACGGGACTATGAATTCTTCAATGAAATTATATTCTGTTGTATGGATTAAAGTGTCAACATGGGAATCGAGAATTAATGTATCAATTATTAATGATTTGGATTGAGGGGTCAGAGATGTCTTAAACGCATTGTATTTGTCAATAAAATGTTTTGTTTCCAAGTTAGGTAAAGTTGAACAAATTAAAAGATTATTGTTTTGGATAAATTTATCGTATTGATTCCAAAAAAAAGTCTCAGTTTCTTCATTGTCAAACATGGATGAATCAGAATGTGAAATAGTGCTAATGATAGAATTTAAAATGATCTTAAATTCATTGAACCAGGGAGTATCCTTAGAGTTTATACTTGTGATTAATTTGTTAAAGAAAAATTGAACATGTTCTATCGAGATAAGATAATTTGTATGATTCAATTTATATTCCCAGGAGTTTAACAAAGTTAAATATTTGAAATAATCCTCTTGATTCTTGTTGAAATGAAATCGGGAGTTTAATACATCATTGAACAAATGATCAATTCCTGTTTGTAATTTGAATTGTACCGCTAAATATAACAATCTTTCACTTTTATGATTATCACCCATTAGTAAAATTGTAACGGATTCTCTAGTATTTGTTCCAATTCTTTCCCTAGATAGACGTGCTAGAGCCCTAATGGATAACGCTACAATTTCCCAATCTAAATTGTTTAATATATTATCAATAAACCATTGAACAAGTAAAAGTCCTCGTTTGCGGTCTAACAAATCCCAAACGTAAAGTAAATTTTCATCAAAGGATTTGGTCAAATCTGCGAACTCCAATTCCATCAACAATACCTTGGTAGAATCCTCCATAGGAAAACTTCTCATTCTTCCCAAGAATTCTTGTAACGTTGCATGCGAAGATTTACGAATCAAGGGAGTCCTATCCCAAAGGGTATTGCCCAGAATATTTATTAGCACTTTGTCCGAAAAGACTGGGTTCCTATGTGTGGGTGATTCAGAAGGGCTGGACTTGATATGTAAATCTCTTGATTTAGTTCCAGACTCACTACCCTTGAAACTACCCCTCCATCTGACCATTGACCAAACAATAAAATTTGCAGCGTCAATAATCTGCGAACACATTGCAGAGGGTCCAGAAGTCACTGGGTTAACATTCTGATACCGTAACATCTTAGGCAATAACTTATGTATTACTTCATTCCCCATCTTGTTCTTCAATAAGACCCCTGAACTCTCTGCAATCATCAACAATGCACCATGTAGGGCCTCGTCATCTTTTTGCTCCAACGATTCCCATACCTGACGAAGCACTAACTGCATTACTTGTTCCACGACCTCACTCTCCAAGAGTTCTAACACTCGTACTACTTTCCCCAGAGACTTTGCTCTATCAAATCGCTGCTCAGTGGTCGTGCCTCTTGGCACCACGTAATAGTTGACCACTTCCTCAACTTTATCCCATTGTTCCCACTGGATACGCACATATGCTAATTTGGGCATCAACTTTGCCGTATGTTGATCCTCCTTGCAATTCCTCATCAACCCCTCTAGCACACTCTTGTTATTCACAAGATATACTGTGTCCTTGTTGATGATGACCAATTTCAACAAGTAGTTCAACGATAACGTGTCCACCGTTCGTGGCAATAATTCTGCATCCTCGTAGTAAACCTGCGCCTCTATACGTGCACATACGTTATGGAATACTTGGTTCTGCTTATACAGTTGTACCACCTCTAGTATCTTTTGATTCCATCTCTCAAACGTAAATGGGGAAGTAAGAATCTGGTATACCCAACTCAGGTTACGGTACGTTAGTTTCCAATTGTCTTCCTGTTGTTGTTGTTGTTGTTGTTGATGCAACTCGTTGAGTAGTTGGGGAAGTAATGATACATCAGAGGACAACTCTCTTGTGCGTTGTTTCCAGGGTGCAGTATAGAATTCTTCGGGGTCCATTCTTTGTTTTGTTCCTACTGAATTCATTGTTTCGTTGACTGTTGATGACGAACTCGCTTGATAGTTGTTTCGCTTCTGCGGAACGCGCGGCTGCTTCTTATCTCCTCTGTTTTCTGAGTCTTATCTCTCTTTATCTTATCGTTGTTGCGGCTCTGTTCTTTATCTCCTCTTGAGTTGATGCATTTCTAACTCCTGGATATCTCTGGGATACACTCCTTGTTCTCCGGTTGTCCACTTGCCCTTACATTACAACCGCCAATCCCTACGTATATAAGCATTTGGAAAGTTGACAGTTGGTGTTACGTTCTTGCTCTTGTTCTTGCTGTCTAATGCACAGACCCTCCCCCCACAATCATGTCCATCTTCTCTTCAGATAAGGACTCTCAAGACCAGGAGCACAATCACTCCCAAGAACAAAAGGACAAGACCAAATATGCCATCTCTGTCACCTCGCTCACTCAGAAAACAACTATACAGGATACAATTCATGACTCCATCACTACGGAGAAGATAGAGACAAATCCAACACTTGTCAAGGGACTTCAGTCTCGTCACATTCAATTGATTGCCCTGGGAGGTGCAATTGGGACAGGTCTATTTGTCGGTACCTCCTCCACACTCTCTATGTGTGGTCCAGCTGGACTCTTCACCTCTTATTGCATCATCTCCACTGTCATTTACCCCATCATGAACGCTTTCGGGGAAATGGTATGTTATTTACCTGGTGATGAACACTCTACGGAATCTCAGGGATCTGTAGCTCATTTAGTACACAGATATGTGGACGATTCTTTAGGGTTCGCTACATCCTGGAATTATTACTATTGTTATATCATTCTAGCCGCTGCAGAGTGTACCGCAGCAGCTGCAGTCGTAGAGTATTGGACAACTAAGATTCCAAAGGGTGCATTGATCGCAATCTTTCTTACCGTCATTGTAGTACTCAATTCGGCTCCAGTGAGTATTTATGGTGAGAGTGAGTTTTGGTTTGCAATCAATAAATTACTTTGTATCACTGGGTTGATTATCCTTTCATTCATCTTGTTTTGGGGTGGAGGACCCAATAGAGACCGTTTAGGGTTTAGATACTGGCAGAGACCAGGTGCATTTACTAATCATATCACTACAGGTGATTTTGGTAAGTTCTTGGATATTTGGACGGGGATTATCAAGGGTGGGTTTGCCTTTGTTTTAGGTCCAGAACTTGTAGTGTTAACTTCATCTGAGGTTCAAGATCAAAGACGTAATATCGCAAAGGCCTCAAGACGTTTCGTTTATCGTCTAATGTTTTTTTACATTTTGGGTTCCCTATCAATTACTGTCATCGTTGCCTATAACGATCCTACTTTAATAAACGCTTTAAGTGCCGGTAAGGAAGGTGCCGCTTCGTCACCATTTGTCATTGGGATCCAAAACGCAGGAATCAAAGTTTTACCACATATTATCAATGCATGTATCCTGTTAAGTGCTTGGTCCGCTGGGAATGCATTCATGTTTGCCTCAACGAGATCATTATTGACAATGGCTAACAATGGTAACGCTCCACGCATCTTTGGTAGAATCAATCGTCATGGTGTCCCCTACATGGCTGTCGCCCTCTCTACATCGATTGCATGCCTTGCTTTCTTAAACGTCTCTTCCTCTGCCGCTAGAGTCTTTGCATGGTTCTCTAATATAAGTACCATCTCAGGGTTTATAGGTTGGATCTGTGGGTCGATAGCATACATTCGTTTCCGTCGTGCTATAGAGTACAATGGCTACGTTGATAGATTACCCTTCAAGGCTTGGGGACAGAAATATTTTATTTGGTACTCCATATTTATAATCTCAATCGTCACATTAACAAATGGGTATGCAGTATTTATCCCAAGGAATTGGAACGCTTCAGATTTTATCGCCGCTTATATTACATTACCAATCTTTGTTGTATTGTTAGTAGGTCATAAGATTTGGTCAAGAACTTTCTTTCAAAGATGGTGGAAACGTGTTGAACAAATTGATGTCACTACAGGTTTAGAGGAGATAGAATATATTACAAAGGAATTGGATGAGAATAGAGTCCCACCTGCTAACTATTGGGAAAAGTTTTTGGATTGGATGTTGTAAAAAAAAAGTTTTTGTATCTTGTATATCACTATTTAATGACATTTTAATATTCATATTGTTCAATTTAATTATATTTAGGAGTTTTGCAGTGAGATCAAAATCGGAGGCGAAATTATTAATAAGTGGTGGGGCGACCTTACGTCAGGTCTGTTCTAATAAGATATGTTAAACTACGATTATGTGATGTTAACAAGATTAAATTCACAAATTGTGCATTCAAGAACAAATTCTCAATACACTTTATATATATTATATATATCTGTATATTAATAAACTGAAATGACATCTATCACCTCTAGCTATAAAGCCAATCATGCTCAATCGCAAAATACTCTCTTAAATATATGTTTCTCTCTATAAGAAAACACCCAAAATAAATATTAAAATGTCAAAGAGAATAGATCTTACCATTCTAAGTCAACAAATTTAAGATAACTTGATAAAGAAAATCAAAAAAGTAACTGTCCTACTGTTCCAAGTTTCTATTATGGTCTACAGGCTAAACAGTAAATTGTTTTTAAGGCTTGATCGAGTAATATTGAGGTTTCTGTAACCAACCAAGAATTTTCGTGCAATTAAACATCAAAATTATCAGCCAACAGAAAAACGTGGAAAATTACGTAAACGTGCACGAAACAGATGAGGTGTGTACTAAGAGGCACAACATCAGAGAAAGCAGAAAACATCCTTATTTAATATCATGTAGAGAAGTCAATAGCAGTACCTTACCCAACCATATTATGAAAAAAGCAGCGTGCATAATAATACCACATGGGTAAAAAATTCCGTGAATGATACATAAAGTGCTAAAACTTTTCAGGATTCAACTTATATTTTCTCAAGCTTATCAAAAAACCCTTCTGAATTCGTACTTTGAGATACATCCAAAACAATGAATGTTGAACCAAGGTACAACAAAAGAAATTATTTGTACACTTTTACAATATTTTTGATTATCTTTTTATTCGTATTCACTTTTCTATGTGTGAAACATCTTTTTATCATAAATGGTACTAATTCTTTAACGGCCATCCCAGTGACCTCGAGTACAGTTGCAATAAGTGATAACAAACTTTTCCCAATAGGCCATTGGAACTGGATCGCTAATGCTTTTGTTTCAGGGCTCTTAATAGCCGCAGCCTATCTAGTAGGCCGTTGGACTGTCAATGATTGTTTTGCGCACAGTAATCCAATTTGTTGGGTAACCGTGGCTACAACTTTGGTTCTAGGTACTATTGGGACGGTATTTGCTACCGCCTCAGGTAGACCTGGAAACGGTTGGACCAGTGCTAATACAAATGGGACATAAGTTCTATGCGACATCAAGTGGCTTTACACAAATCTAATTATACTTTCGAAGCAATTTGAGTTGTTACCCAAAACACTACAGATCATCTGTTGCTTAAACGTGATGGTTCTGACGAAGAGGCTGTACCAATTTTGAAATGTTCAACCCCAATGGGGAACCACGTTGGAGTACATTTAGATGATGATCTTCAGGGGATGGTGGGTGACATAGTCGCTGCTAATGCCCCAGAAAGTTTGGAATCTACTTGGAGATACACAAGAACTCATAACTATTCAAAGCGTTACAATAACTTTGATGCAAAATGGGTTTCTTATGGTTGGGATAATGGTAACTGTGATTTAGCTAGGCTTTCCAGGAAAGATCGTCTCTTGGAAGAAGAAAAGTACGACAGGAACCTGTATAATGAATTCTATAACATGCCATCATGGAAGTACTGTTGGACTGTTACAGACAAGCGACACGGTCAAAGTGAGGGATATGATGATATTGGAAAAAAACGTTTTGCATGATGAAATTTGTTTTAATACTTTTGGTGGTATCGATGACTTTTGTAATGACAGCAAGGATGGTGCCCAATGTCTCGATGATACCTGTGATACATAATATTTTTTCTTTTAGGATATTGACTGTGCATGGGTAAAATTCAAATTTTCTGTATGTTATATATCTAAGATATGATATTCTTGAAGAGAATGATTGCTTATAAAGTCAGATGTTTTAATAATGATTTCAATAAGTTCATAATCTAATGATAAATCTTCTTCATTTATATAGTATACTGTTGAACGCTGACACTCGTAGGAAGGTTAGTACCAGAATATTAGAGCATCGAAAATGTATCATCAAACTAAGAAATGACATTTTATGATACTAATCGTTTATTATAAGTGTGTCACACTTTCTAAATATTTTCTGTTTGTATAATTGGAAAAAACAAGAACACTTATCTGTATATTACAAATTATTGAAATGACTATTAACACGCTTAGCTATAATGCTAACTGTGCTCTACAACAGAAGTAACTCTTAGAAATTCATCTCCATTGGGTACAAGAACAAAATCAGAAACAAGAAAGACAAAAACATTTACACTAACCTTTCAATGAATATATTAACTAATACAATTATATATCAAACTCTATATTGAGCTTACGCTCCGTTTGAAATGTATGTTTATTTTTGTTTAACAGGGGGATCGCAACCCTTAACAAGATTCTATCCCATTCAGAGAAACCATTAGTTCCCTCATGTGCGCTCGATTTTAAATTCAATGTTTGTGAAATCAATTCGGTGATACGTAACACTAAATGGGTTCTATTGGAGTCACAAAGTTTTGTCAAATAATGCTCAAACAATTTGACATCATCTACATGAGGCCCACCTGTCTCAAGAGTCGACTTGACCCAATTAACAATCATGGAACAAATCTTCTTGAATCGCGTCTCACCTTGAAATTTAATAGGTTGAAAAATACTATCCACATGCATGAAATGATTCTTAACAATCTGATTATCAATTTTTCTCTGCCTTAAGCGTTCTCTAAATTTACCAATCTTTGTATCATTGGTACGTTTAGTGATACGTAAGTTATTAGCCAACTCTGTACGTATCTGTGTCGGTAATTCGTTCAAGAATTCTTGTTCAAATTCATTCACGGAATCCTTTTTTTTTACAGGTGAAATATTCTTGAATTTAGATCTTATCATTGCCGTCTTATTGGAGATAATTTCAATGTTACGCCTCTTTAATTCAAATGTCATTTCATTCTTAACCATTTCAGGTAATTTATTTAAAACACTCTCTTGCAAAGATTTCTTTGGAAATGATAATTGTAATTGTCTTTGCTTGTTTTCACAAGGGTCACATAATTTGTTAAAATGTATACCAACACCTCTTAACTCCTTTGGTGGACAACTTAAAATTCGGAAAAGATGTTTAAATTCAGTGGCAATGGTACCTATATCATTTGTTGGAAGTCCCAGTTTACTACTTGTACTAAAGGGATCACATTTACCACATCCCATATATTTTTTGGGTTCCACAGGTGCACCTTGTGATCTCTTCAACACCTTAAGAGTAATCTGTAGGACAAGTTTCCCAGTTTCCCTCAGTTTATTGATCAAATATTGTGTACATCTATCCAAGAATATATCAACTTCACCAATGGTATCAAACCTAATTGCCCAATTAATTTCAATCGAAAGGGTCTTCCTTTCAAACAATTCCTTTGGTTGAAAGATTAATCTTTGTGATTCCTCATCATCTTTTCCTTGCAGAGCCAAGTAAATCTTTTGACCTAATTTAATTCCAAGACACTTTTTCAATGACACCTCAAGGTCACGCTGGAATCTGAAGTCATTTAAATTTTTTATGTTGGGAAACATATCCTGCAACTTTTCTACAGTAGATCTACCGACACCGGGCAAATCACGAAGTTGAAATTCGGACCAAAAATAATTTCTTTGCTCCGGGACAATGCAGAAACCGTCGGGTTTAGCCTTCTTCAATGCTAATCTCGCTAACACAAGGGAGTCACTACATCCGATACTTACGTTACAACCGTTAGTTTCCCTTCTAACCGCATCTCTAATTTTCTCGCACAAAGAAACGAGATCTACTTCCTCTGTAAGTACACAGACAGCTTCGTCGATTGAGACCGGAAGAACATAGTAAAAAAAGTTTTCACGTAAAATGCGATAGAGTGTCTCTGATGCGGATTCGATTTCCTTGAACATGTATGGTAAGACAATTAACTGTTTCCCCTTTGGTAACATTTGTTTTGCTGCAGAAACCCACATACCGTTCTTAATCCCCATAGATCTCGCTACATAGTTACAACTTGCAATATCACTATTGTTATTTCCATGACAGACGACTATGGGGTCTTGATCATTATCACAGGGGACTCCCGAGTGTAAGTATGCTATTGTCGCAAAGAAACAGTCGAAATCTATGTGAAGGATTTTGTATGATGATTCCTTTGGTAGAGGCGGAGTATCCTTGTATATTTGAAAGAAATTTGCCCTTAGGGTTGATTTCCAATTGGATAAATGGTGTAGTCTTGAATGTGAAAAATAATCGTTGAGAAAGTTTGGTTGCTTACAATTTGGTGGTTGTCTTAACGGGTTGCCTATCACTAACGCATCGGCCTCATTTTGCTGAATGTGCCTAACTACAGGCTCGTTTGAATCATTCAACAACGAGTCATTGTCAGGCAAGTCAAATAGGGGCGAACCATCTCTTTCCAATTTAGGAACATCGAAGTCTTGATGTATACCAAAATTCAACTTCTTCTGTTGTTCATCCATGTCACCTAAAGTAGCGAAATCTTGCCAAGGGAGTAATTTCCCATGTTTGATACTCTCTGTGATCCATTTAGGTTTAACGACTTTGTAATTCTTGAATTCTAGCCGTTTCTTTAAAGGCAACGAAGATGCTACAATATGGGTGACTTTCCCCTTAGCGGTAAGATAATGACAAAACTTTCCCGCATGCAATACTAACATCTCTCTCAATTGCAATCTTCCGGGTTTAGTATAGCCGTTGATATAGACCACACACCCTTGAAAGATGGGGAGGGACTCTTGCCCAAGTTCCTTGTACTGCTGTCTCAATTGCTTATCTTGCTCTGCTTGTTTGATCTCTTTGTCCCCAAAATACGTTCCCCTAGTGTACTCCCCTTGCGCACCATTAACACCACTTGCCTCTCTCTGTTCTTCCTCTGCCTCCTGCGAAAGCCCATTGATATACTCCAGAAGAGACTCATCACTAAGCATAGACCAGTCCTGACTCATCTTCTCCACCTCTCTCTCTCTCTCTCTCTCTCTCTACTGGCTTAATCCCTCTCCCTTTTGCCACCCCAAACACATCCCACTAATTAACTAATTGTTTCACTAATTACACTTTCCAAACATTTCCCAAAACTGCACAAAATTCCACCCAAAAGAAAAGAGGGCCAACCCTACAAAAAAAAATTTGTCCCTCGGATTTTGTTCCGGAAAAACAAAAATTTGGCCCTGTTAGTTGTGCGCGTGTTTCTGTGTACGTCGAAACGTGGGTCATTTTTCAGTTATATATAACGGCCATTTTTTCACATCTCGACACTTTGCAAAATAAGTTGTCCCTCTCTAAGATTACTAAATCACAACTAAACTAGAAAGAAGCAATGATGAATACTTTAATTAACAACGATATCGATAACTGGATGATGGATGCCAAGCCATTGGTTTCAAAGGGTAGTTCCACTTCTTTGGACTCCTCGCTCGATTCTTCCTCTTGGTTTGAACCTTTAGAGAATTTACTCTCGTCTGCTTCTTCGTCTTCTATTGGGTCGCCTGTAGAGACGCTGACGCAACCTCAGGTCACAGTCAAGGAGGAACCAGTGGTGCCTACGTTGACTAAACCAGCAAGAAAGAGACTTACTGCGCATCAAAAACAAGCACATAACAAGATTGAAAAAAGATATAGAATCAATATCAACACAAAGATCGCCAAGTTACAACAAATTATTCCGTGGGTAGCCTCTGAACAGACAGCCTTTGAGGTTTCTGATGCAGTGAAACCACAAAATAAAGAAAATACCACACAGAAGTTAAACAAGAGTATGATCCTGGAGAAAGCCGTTGATTATATTTTGTATTTACAAAATAATGAAAGGTTGTACGAAATGGAGGTTATGCGATTAAAGAATGAATTGGAGACTCTAAAGAGACAATAAAATCCAATTCCAACCTACCATATTTAATGACATGATAAAAATAAAACACACACACACATTCATATATATAGATAAAATGCCTGCCTACTATTTAAAAAAAATTATACAATTCATTACATAACAACATTCAATTCATTAGCTATTCATTTCATTCAACTCATTAGTTATTCATTTTATTCAATTCTGTTTTTGATCTTTCATTGGTTGACCCCACCAGTCAACCCAAAACATGTGAACTTCACGCGTCCAACGCATTCTTGTCCCCCATCTAAATCAAAACAAAGATATTCCATTAATGCGCAAGCATGACCACCACCCCCTTTCATATTTCACGCAAAACAGGTACACAGCACGAACTTTAATTAGATTATGGCTACTTTGTTCCTACCCCACGGTAGAGAATCGGATTTTGGTTCTTCAACACGGTAAAAAAGGCACTCACTATAACATTAATATAAATCAATGAGACAATACAATACAAGGGTTGCATAGGCGTTTCCTTACAGACTCACTTCCGGATTTCCCGGACTAGCATTCTTTCACTTATTAAACTCGGCTTTGTTGTTTATTTACTTGCGACAATTTTTTTTACAATATTCTCGCTGATTTTATTTTCTGTCAACAAACGGATAAACAAAAATGGGCCAAATTTTACATGATTCAACAATCGCAGAAGAAACAGCAAACGTGTTTCACCCTTGTCTCAACAGGATGAATCCTCGTATGTTTCATACTTTTCTCAACAATCCATCAACACAACATGCTGTTGCTTTACATATCTTATATAAACAGAAACGATGTTCCAACAGTCGTTGTATTCCAAATGAACCCGAGCTGACCCCCCACGATCCCACATCCCTGTAGATGGACAAATATGCTTGATTGACCAAACAGTACCCAAAAATTACACCCATTTTTTGTCCCTCAAAAAGTTTCAGATGGACAAAAAAAATTTCATATCGTATAAATCATAATGAAACTTACTTTTATGTTTTCTGCGCAGTTTCTCAGAGATATTGCAAATCCGTTCCCTTTTCTACGGTACTGCTATAGAAGTAGATCGAATATATGGCTGCCCACTTTGGTATCCACTAACGGATTCCGGAAAATTCACCCACGGATAACTGCTGTCCCCGTCAATGGCGATTCCATCATGTACTCCTCTTCGTGTCGGTGCTCCCTTCATGAAACATAAGTGTCTGTCTGTCTCTTTTTGTTTTGTTTTTTTGCTTTACTGACACTTTGGATTTTTTTTCTGCTGGTCAGTGAAAAATTTTTCACTGCAGAGTTGAAAAAAAAAAAATTAATTGGCAGCTGGCGATTCCACATTAGGAAGTCTGATTGCTTTGAGAGGTTGTCAGATTTGCTAAAATTTTAATTAATCATCTTTCTGACCATTAACTTGATGGTCATACGCTTTCTCCGTTGTTTCACGACTCTCCTCCTAATACAGAGAAACTATACATATTCGACATCGCTCAGTATATACTATTTAATTGATCGATTGAAAATTGACGTTTGACTGATTCTTTTCTGTCCGATCTACTAGTTACCAAATTTGAACCTCAATATCTCAAACATGTTTCTCGACGACACATCCAATTTTATCTCAAACCAATCCTCCTCAATGCTAGCGGATCAATTCAAACCACAACCATTAGACAAGAATATATTCTTTGGATCTACACAATCTATCTTACTACACAGTGACCTCATCCGAGCCTCAAATATCAGATTATTTATCGGGATAGATATTCCAACGGAGACCATGGCCGAGCTTTACAATAGCGAGATCATCACAAATATGTACAACTCCAAGGACGAGATCATCATGGTTAATTTTGATGCCTCATATCACAACAATGACATCAACGAACCGGATTTGCATAATTTTCAAGGTGAGGAGCTTGTCACTTTGTACCGTTGGAATAATACGCGACTACTGAATATAGTATTGGAAACTTGTGATCAGGAGAAGACAATTGCATCGAATGTCTTCACAGCGCAGAACTTACAGAAGTTTCAAACATTTAACGATTTGATGGCTTTATTTAATACGATCAATGCAGACGCTGGTGCGTTTGTGTTTTCGGAGTCTCAAAATAATGAGGATATGATTACTTTATTGATCTCAACAATGCTTAGGAAGAACCCAAATTTGAAAATCCTAGATGCGTTACAATTTATCAAGAATATAATGAATGATGCTCAGGAAAGTACACTTAGAGACGAAAAGATCTTTTGGTGTAGTGGGCTATTGAATTATTCAGAGGAAGTAAAAAAGAATTTCATGCCATGGGGGATAAATTCAAAGAAATACGCATCTAGAGATGTGATACATAAGAGATCAGCCAGATCAGAACCCACACCAGCAAAGAAAATAGAGGATCCAATGATTAAGATCGCTAGGTGTAAAAGAGCAAGATCAGATTAGAGTCGAGCTCATGATCTTCCACTCCTCTTCCTCCCATCTAATTCGTGTATAATACAAATTATTTAATATTAACCATGTAGTTTAAACATCCATTTCATTCTAATTGATATCATTTATACAGATTACCAAATTAGTCACGTTCCACGAATGTTACTAGACAAAATTTTTCACCATCGCGAACCAAACTGAAAATTTAAACCAACAGTGAAAAAAAAGTTGGACCCATCGATCTAACACACATAAAGAAACAACCATACCAACTTATAGACAAGATGGCTAAGAAGAGTAAGAAAAACCAACAGAATTACTGGGATGATGACTTTGAGGAGGATCAGCCTCAAGCTGAGGAGTTCGGCACTCCTGCTCCAGAGGCTACCCCAGCTGAATCCACTGATGCTACTCCCTCTCAAGAACCAGAGACTGCTGGTGCAGATGATATCGCTGATGACTTCATGTCCACATTGAAATCCTCAAAGAAGAAGCAAGCTAAGAAGGCCGAAGAAGAAGAATCCAAGCCAAAGTTAAAGTCCAAGAAGGAAAAGGAAAAGGAAAAGAAAGAGAAGGAGAAGCAAAAGAAGAAAGAGTTAGCTGCTAAGAAAAAAGCTCAACAACAAGCTCAAAAGGAGAAGAACAAGGAATTAAACAAGAAGAACGCTGAAGAAGCCGCTAACAAGAAAAAGGAAGCCACTCCAGAAACTTCTAATAATGAAGCTCCAAAGACTGCCAAGAAGCCTTCCAAGAAGGTTCCAGCTGGTCTAGCTGCTTTAAGAAGACAATTGGAATTGAAGAAGCAATACGAAGAAGAAGAAAGATTGGCTCAAGAGGAAGAGGAAAGATTAGAAAGGGAAGAAGAAGAAAGATTAGCTAGAGAGGAGAAGGAAAGAGAAGAGAATAAAGCAGCTAAGAAAGAGAAGGAAAAGGCTAAGCGTGACAAGTTAAAGGCTGAAGGTAAGTTATTAACCAGAAAACAAAAGGAAGAAAAGAAGCTAATGGAAAGAAGACGTGCTGCTTTGTTAGCCTCTGGTAACATTTCTGTCGCTGGTTTAGAAAAGAAAGCTGATGATGATTATACGGAAGCTGCTGATAAGAAGCCAAAGAGAATTGTTTACGGTAAGAAGAAGAAGAGAGTTACTGACAACGCTGACAGTAAGAAATTCAACAATGCTCCAAAGAAATCCGAAAAGACTGAAGAAGCGACTGGTGATGAAAATGAAGATGTCTTAATTGATGACTGGGAAAACCTAGATTTTGGTGAGGAAGAAGAAGAAGAATCTATCGAAGCTACTCCAGAAACTGAAGAAACTGAGGCTGAAACCGAAGAAATATCGTCTGAACCAACCACAGAACAAATTGAAAAGGCTAATGAAGCTGAAGAAAAGATCGAAGAAATTGTCAGACAAGCCACTCCAGCTGCTACTTCCTCTAATCCAAACAAGAAGGACTTACGTTCTCCAATTTGTTGTATCTTGGGTCATGTGGATACTGGTAAGACCAAGTTATTGGATAAGATTAGACAAACAAATGTCCAAGGTGGTGAAGCTGGTGGTATTACCCAGCAAATTGGTGCCACTTATTTCCCAATGGAAGCTATTAAGCAAAAAACTGCCGTTATGGCCAAGTACGAAAAACAAACTTTCGATGTTCCAGGTTTATTAGTTATTGATACTCCAGGTCACGAATCTTTCTCAAACTTACGTTCCAGAGGTTCTTCCTTATGTAACATTGCTATCCTGGTTATTGATATTATGCACGGTTTAGAACAACAAACTATTGAATCCATTAGATTATTAAGAGATAGAAAGGCTCCATTTATCGTTGCCTTAAACAAGATTGATAGATTATTTGACTGGCAGGCAACTCCAAACAACTCCTTCAGAGACTCATTTGAAAAGCAAACTAGAGCTGTTAAGGATGAATTCCAATCTAGATACAATGATATTCAAGTTCAACTAGCCGAACAAGGTTTGAACTCTGAATTATATTTCAACAACAAGAACATGGCTAAGTACGTATCTATTGTTCCAACCTCTGCTGTTACTGGTGAGGGTGTTCCAGATTTATTATGGTTATTATTAGAATTGACCCAAAAGAGAATGGCAAAGCAATTGATGTACTTATCTCACGTTGAAGCTACCATCTTAGAAGTTAAGGTTGTTGAAGGTTTAGGTACCACAATCGATGTTATCTTATCTAACGGTTACTTAAGAGAAGGTGACAGAATTGTGTTATGTGGTATGAATGGTCCAATTGTGACAAATATCAGAGCTCTGTTGACTCCACAGCCATTGCGTGAATTACGTTTGAAATCTGAATATGTTCATCACAAGGAAGTTAAGGCTGCTTTAGGTGTCAAGATTGCTGCCAACGATCTAGAAAAGGCTGTCTCTGGTTCCAGACTATTAGTCGTTGGTCCTGATGACGATGAAGAAGAATTGATGGATGACGTTATGGATGACTTAACTGGTTTACTAGACTCCGTTGATACTTCTGGTAAGGGTGTTGTTGTCCAAGCTTCTACTTTAGGTTCTTTAGAGGCATTATTAGATTTCTTAAAGGATATGAAAATTCCAGTTATGTCTATAGGTTTAGGTCCAGTTTACAAACGTGATGTTATGAAGGCAAGTACAATGTTGGAAAAGGCTCCAGAATATGCTGTTATGTTATGTTTCGATGTCAAAATCGATAAGGAAGCAGAACAATATGCTGAGCAAGAGGGTATTAAGATCTTTAACGCTGAAATTATTTACCATTTATTCGATGCTTTCACTGCTTACCAAGCTAAATTATTGGAGGAGCGTCGTAAGGATTTCATGGACTATGCTATTTTCCCAACTGTCTTACAAACATTACAAATTATTAACAAGCGTGGTCCAATGATCATCGGTGTTGATGTTCTTGAAGGTAACTTACGTATTGGTACACCAATTTGTGCTGTCAGAACCGACCCTGTTACCAAGGAAAGAATGGTCCTGCTATTAGGTAAGGTCCAATCCTTAGAAATTAACCATCAACCAGTCCAAGAAGTTAAGAAGGGTCAAACTTCTGCCGGTGTTGCCGTTCGACTTGAAGATCCACCTCACCAACAACCAATCTGGGGTCGTCATGTTGATGAATCTGATACTTTATACTCAATGATTTCCAGAAGATCCATTGATACTCTGAAGGATGCTGCTTTCAGAGATCAAGTTAGCAGAAGCGACTGGTTATTAATCAAGAAGTTGAAGCCAGTCTTCGGTATTGAGTAGATGGTATAAAAAAGCTGCGACACAAAAACACAACCATATTTGTATATCCAACGAAACCTTTGTTTAGTACTCTTTTAATTAGTTCTATATTGTATATTTCTCCAAAGCATCGGTCATATAGTTATTTTGTCTTATTATGAGTTTCTTATTAATGCTGAGAAGATGAGAAGTTACTTAGTTTAAATTGGTCACATGACTACCCATCTCTACAAGAAACTGAAAAAATTTTTTTGGTAGTGAAAAAAAAAAAGAATAAACTCATCGCAAAATATAACATAAGTGTAACTGGTTTGAATATTGAGTTTATCTTCGAAAAGTTAAGTGAGTTATTTACCCAGCTAGACCAAATATATCAGAGATGGCTCAAATTAAAAGATCTGCTGAAGAAATCGTTACCCTCAAATTTATTAAGAAGCACAAGAAACAAGTTAAGAATCCAGTCGATGAGAATGGTATCTCTAACTGTATTGTCCGTGTCCCAATTGCATTATACGTTTCCTTAGCCCCATTATATTTACAAAACCCAACCCAGGGTATTATGAAGCAACATTTGAATCCCATGGTTATGAAGTACAACGCTAAGATTGGTGGTGTCGTTTTGGGCTATGAAAATTTAGAAATCTTAGATTCTGATCCATTAGCCGAAGAAGAAGAAAAGCACAGCACAAAATTAGTTAAGATCACACCAGATACTCCATTTGGTTTTACTTGGTGTACCGTTGACTTATATGTCTGGCAACCACAAGTTGGTGATGTCTTAGAAGGTCACGTCTTTATCCAATCTGCCTCTCATATTGGTTTGCTAATCCACGACGCCTTCAATGCTAGTATTAAGAAGAACAATATTCCATATGACTGGACTTTTATACGCAATGAAGAACAATTTTCTGAAGATGTTGAAAGTAGTGCTAATGGTGCTACATCCGAATCTAATGACAACATCCAAAAGAGTCATTCCATGGGTTATTGGGTTGACGCTAATGGTACTCACATTGATGGTAAGGTTAGATTTACGGTAAGGAACATATACACGACTGGTAGACTTGTCTCCATTGAAGGTACGTTACTAGAAGACTCCTTTATGGAAAACAACACTCCACGTTCTCAAGTTGATAACTTACCAGTTGTTTCTAATAAGAAGATTGTTTTCGATGAAGAAGTTGAAGTTGAAAATAAGGAAAGTCATAAGGACCTCGAACTACCTGAGGTTAAGGAAGATAATGGGTCTGAAATCGTTTACGAACAAAATACAAGTGAAAGCAGTGATGACAGTTCGAGTGACAGTGATTAATCATAGATACCTTGTAACATATACATCGGAATTGTCCTTGTAACTCCATATAAATTATGTATTTGTATATTTAGTAAAAAGACTAATCAATATAGAATCTGAATCAATTGAGGATTGATGGCAAGTCAACATTCAAAAATTTTGATGTTCATATCTCCAAAGAATGAAACACTGCAATTTCAATATGAATATTCATATTAATGTTTTATAAAATGACGTTTACGAAAAAGAATAAATAAAATAAGTAAAAGAGGTAATTGAACATTCATGAAATAAAAGAATAAAATGAGATGAAACTTAAAAGAGTTTTTTTTTTTTGTGCCCAACTTACAAGTATTTTTCAAAATACTCGTCATTTAACCATCCAACCTTCTCAAATGCGGCGTATAGCCTAGATGCCTTGTTGACATCAATTCGGCAAGCCTTCTGAGCATCGGTTCTTCTAAAAGGTAACCCCTTCTTGAATCTATGAACCTTCTCCAAGAAAAATCTTCTTTTCGAGTCTAGGTATAGATCACAGGGTAATCTTAATATTTGAGCTAATTGTACCTCAGCAGGATGTAATAGTTTTTTCAATGGATCAGTTGATAGATCCATTTGAGAACCTTTCCATTCGACCTTTAAGGCTTTATTATTGTCTGGTAAAGTGGTAATAGATGGGGAATAATCTTTTAGTTTCTCCCAGGACATGTTTGGAATATATTGCGTAGTACCATTGACTGCATTGGCTGATGCCAATGGTGAAGCATAAGTATTAGATGGTTTCTTGACCTTACGAACAGGGGTGGTAGATCTCTTAGACAAAACTGGACTGTAATATGAAGTATCTTCCGATAGATCTTCATAATCGTCCGAAACTTTGGCTGGTTTTCTTGTATTACGTCTGGATCTGTGTACTCTTTCTGTATCAGAAAATACCTTTCTTATAGAGCTTCTGACATGTCTTTGAGGAATAGCCATAGGTACTTTCTTTGTTCCAATTGAGTCGAACATTCTGTACCCGGCTAAGAAATTCCGCGTAGAGTGACGATAATTCTTGCATGTTTGATTAACAGGCCAGCTTGATTTGACAATTATACTCTTTGATGTTTGATCGAATTCTCCCATGGGTTGTAAAGGTAGTTTAGGGGAAAGTGGTGGAGATGGAATGGATCTATCATCCAGCAAATTATCCAAATTTGTCAACCCTGGTAAAAGAGAAGATCTTCTAATGATTCCCACATTATTAATACTCCCTAATGTGGATGTTTGGACTCTCTTGTTTAGTGCTTGTAAAGTAGTATCTGCATCCGAAAAAGGCGAAGCAATTAACTGCAGATGTTCTGGCTTTGGTGAATTCAGTTCCATGTTATTTTTTAACTTCCTTTATTAATTGAATGTAATATTTATTGCTTATAGAAATATCTTTACTCCTTATCCTGTTTGATATCAATTGGAGTGTATATTCTTTGTTTTGTTAGGTAAATTTGATTGTTTTCCCTCGGAGATGAGCAATTTAATCTTTGTGACTTTTATATACAGAGCTATGTAAGTTAAACTCTGGCAGTGTTTCTTGTTAGTATTGTTTAACTGCGATGATCAATTGAGTTTCTAAAGGCAGGTATGGTTATCTGGTTTAGAAATATCGATGATAGATTTGCGAAGTAACGATTATATACAGACTGATTAAAATTTTTGAACGCAATCAATCAGTCTTGCCCATTCATACATACATAGGGAAAAAGAAAAAACCTTCTCTTCAGAAAAAAAAAAGCAAACATGTTTATATCATTCGGATGCTTCCATCTGCAGAGAAACCGCAGGAGAACAAAGTCGCGGGGTTGGAGGATGTATCATCACCTCAGAAACCACTGCAGAGACAAACTCTTCTCAGCTCATCGCAGAATCTAGAAAAGGCAATCTCTGTACGTGCACTTTTCTTTTTTCGGAGATTGCTTTCCGGAAAAGCGATTGATGTGCGGTGCAAAGATGCATAATCTTTATCTCACGTGAGCGGGTTGGCTGGGTTATCCTGGACGTTGAATAGCTCTCTTATCAGGTCATCGATCTCATTGCTTAGGGAAAAGTCGTGCGTGTAGCTATTTCCAGCTTGGTTTAGAGTCTGTTTCTCCATATCCATCTCGAAGTCAGTGTCCATCTGTAGTTTCATTGGAAGCATATATGCAGGGAAAAATTCATGGGAGAAGATCTCGTTGAAGAAATCCAATTGAGAATTCCATTTCTGCACTTCTTGATCACTTACATTCTTCAGAACTTGTAATTTCTTGAGACAATTGATCGCCAGAAGACATGCATACAATTGGAACAAAGTAGCCTTTAAATAACTACCAAATTTGTTCTTGAAGTTTTGAAAAAGAGTCCTTAAGTCATCCACAATCTCAACCACGACAACTTTGGATTCTAGGGAATCCTCAATAAAGGGTTTGTTAAATGTGAGCCTAACAATATAGTAATAGTACCAAAAATAGGAAATTGTGGGATCCGTAGATACATCATCATCCCTCAGCAAAGTATTTGACCATTGTAAAAAAGCAGGTAAAGATTGCCTCCAATTGTAAACTTGAGAATTAAATTTGTTCAAATATTCAAGTTTGGTACTGTTTTCGTTACTTTCGATAAATATTCTGCTCGTGAATATTTGAACAATTCTGGACAAGATAATTAGATTCTTTAATGGGAGCGACACCTGTAACACATGTTTACCAACAAACCTAAACTCCTCCGTACCTTCAACCTCAGGTAACTCATCAGATTCTGGAATGGTAGAGTTACTTACATTCAATGTCGAGGTTCTGCCTAACATCAGACAGATAAAATGATCAGCAATATAACAACCCCAATAAATTCTGGATCTGATTTCTAATTCACTCTTTGTCAATTGTCCATTAGAATCATCCGTGTACCAAACTTTAGGATCTAATTGGAACCCCATATCATAACCGACTCTAATTGCCAAGCCTGAAAAATACCAGGCTTGTTGATTATTACCTTTACCTAATTCATAAAATGCAAGACAAAACAATGCTTGGACAGTAGTGATAAAAGCTGGGCTGTCCTCATCAAATATCAATTTTAAAAGCATCGATTTGCTTTTTTCGTAATATAATTCAGATAAATTTTGTGTCTCTTCAGACAGTCTTGAGCCAACTGCACACATTGCAAAAATTAATTCGATAGAACAATAATGGGAATCATCATAATTGTTTTTTGCATGATTGAAGAACCCATACAAGAAACTCTCCCTGTGTACAAACACAAAATGGCCAGGATATAGCCATCTATAAAAATTTGATAGTGATTTTAACACCATAGGATCGTTATTAATTAAATTTGGATCCCTAATATCTGCAGGTCTTTTGATAACAGTAGTTTTAAGATCAGAGATACGTTCCTTGGAATCATTTTCATTATTTAATAAACCACTAATTGATGGTGTTGAACTTACTGATGAGTGTAATGAATGATTAGAGTTACCAGCAGATAAAGTAATTGGAGGTGTCTGTCTGTATGTTACAGGACCTTCTGGATACAAACTTCCCTTTACAAATGGTTTCTTCTTCCTTTCTCCAAAGATGGATTCCCTACTGTTGTGACTAGTTAAAGCCGGAGGAGGTGTAACAGATGGTTTACGGACTGCTGGAAGAACGGTTACTGGTTCCTTCCGTAGTTCAGAGATCTTTTGACTACTGTTATTATGTAACAATGCATCTGTCTCAGGGTTTGAAGGTTTGTTTAATATTTCTGTCATAATGTCACCTACCATCATATTGCTCAGCATGGTTTCATCGTTAGGGTAGAGTTTATCTACCACTTTCTTCAAAGTGGTTTCCAAATACGCAATGTGTCCTTCCAGTGACTTAACATAAGAAGTAGTGTACCTTTGCTTTCTTAAATCTTCCTCATTGATATTACATTCAATTTCAAGTCTAGAACAGCTGCTACAAGGGTACCCTAAATCACATTTTTTTCTTCTCTTCCTACAGTTGGTACAAGCCAACCGTTTCTTTCCAGTTGGACCAAGAATCCTTGGCTTTGGCGTTTCTTGTTTCCTGTAAGTATTACCAGCTGTCAAGGTACCTAATGGAGGTTGATTTGATATTAATGGCAGCAGGTTGTGAGCTTGGTGATTTACAGAGCCCTGTCGCTCTTGTTTCACGAGAATTGGTTTCATCTTGTCAAAACTCCTCATATCTTCATGCATCCTAAAACAACTTGATCAAAAATTAGTTGCAGGTTAATCGATATCCTTGTTTCAAGCTGCCTTATCCTTCGATGCTCAAATAGAATGTCAACATCAAATTAAAGTTTGAAGCTGTTTTCAGGAAAAATTTTGATGATTCTGTCCGCATTTTAACGAAGAATGAAAAAGCCGTCAGATCAAGAGATCTTATACAAAAATTCTTGACATCGGCAGATTACGAGTGTCTATGATCAAGCTATATACATATTTAATCTACAATTCATCGTGCCATGGGTCCTCTTCATAAAATGTGGAATCTTCTTCTTCTTCTTCTTCTGCCTCCACGTAATTCTCCTCACTCACATCGTTTACCTGTCGTACAAACTCATTCTGAAACTTTCCTTTCCATTTACTAACAAAAGAAGAATTTATATCCAATTCCAGCAGTGATACTCTCTTCATAGTACCAATTGGTACTTCTAATTGTAAGTCATTTAACAAATCCTGGTCGATATTTGTTAAAGAATTGATATCGGCAGATAATCTTTGATAATGAATTCTTAACTTATCTCCAGCACCCAGTTCCCTCAGCTTAATTAAGTTTACCATAAATACAGGTTCAACGGTAAAGAAGTTAAGCCCATTGTCCCTCAACATCTTCTCCCAATAGCCTTCATTCCAGTACCCCTTGCCTCTTATTCTTGGTAAACTAAATGCGTAATTTGTTTCACTATACAAAGAGAAGATTTCAAAAGGATCAACAAGAGAGGAAGAACTTGGTGACATGCATAATATATTTTTAATATCCCTTGAAAATAGAACATCTAAAAATAGGAGTTTAGATACATCCATCCTTCTTGAACGGAAACGTTGTGGCCTCAACCACATCGGCCACTTATATTTCACAAGTTTAATTTTGCCTTTGAGTAGTTCCTCATTTTGGTTGAACAAATCAATAAAGGTCTTAAACTCTTTAGAAATGAATGGTTCGTCTAGGATCCAAAACACTGTTCTTCCTTCTCTATTCCTGGACTTTTTATTGGATAAAATACCCAATACCATCTCTTTGTATTGCTCTTCTTCTTCAGGGTCGCCCTTTAACACAGTAAAAATGTTAATATCATTGTTGGATGTTTCTTCCACAACAGGCGTTTCTGTTGCAGATTTCTTCACCTTAACGAACAGTTTATGTGGGTTCAGATCAGCGATGTTAAACGTGTCGGTAGGTAAGTAGTCTGAGTAACCATTAACAGAAAATGATACAACTTCAAAGTTTCCTTTACCTTTAACAGAAAAGCCATTGCCTAGATTCTCAACATAAAACTGACCATAGCCGAAAGTTGACATTGAGACCAACGTGTCAACTACTACGCCATCTGGGTTGAGTAATTCCAATTGAACATCGGGAATCCCATTTACTGCACCTTCGGAGATATAAGTTTGTTCGTCAAATACATGGACTTCAATAATAATGCCAGGAAGCCTACTAGTCTCTGAAAAGTAAAAATGTGGTGGTGCGTCGATATCAACGTCAAAATTATTTAAGGTGTTTTTAGAAATCGAAATCCCAGATTCCTGGTATTCCGAATAAATTCTTTCGATCGGTATTACGGTCAAATTTGCAGTAGGTAGCAGCACAATTTTTATGTTGATAAACTCAAAATTGTCTAACGGTGAAATTAAAGTTAATAGCCTTTGAGATCTTTCTTCGAGAGGATCAATAATCAATACTATATCTATTGGTTTATTTACAATTTCATCCTTTTCAAAAATTGTAAATTGGTTTACAGGTAAGAACTCCCTGAGGTCCATTCTTGGTAATGAACTCTCTGTGATAAAGGCGATACCATCCTGATAAAGTTGACTTCCGTGAAAGTACATCTTCGTTAGAATCGATGATATTTCTTCAATAACATTAGCGTCAATTTCAGATTCGGAAAATGAGGGATATAATTTATCAACAGCCATAACTGCATTAATAGTTCTTCTAGCCTCCTTCTGAACGATAGCCTCAAATTGACTTTTTGTGAGAATTTCTAATGATTCAAAATGAATAAATCTACCATTAATGACAAAGAATGAATTTGATTTTAAATAAGATAAAGGGATATCTAGTAACCATCGTTGGAAGGTGCTCATGTTAATGGTTGTGGTTGCCTTTAAAGCTGTTTTATTTTTGTTCTTTGCAGCATCAAGCAAATCCTTGATATCCAATTTTGGTTCACTCTTGTGCATAATTTTTTTCAATGAAAGCCATTGTTTAGCCTTAGTATCACCAATATTAATTATTCTTATTTTAACACCGGTGAATTTTATTCTTATTAGGTTATATAATCTTTTCAACGAATTCAAAGTTTCAAAGTCGTCAACTAAGGTTATGGTATGAAGTAAGTTTAATCCTCCTTTCTTTCCAACATATTCGATAATATTTTCAGTTGATATTTCAGCCAGAGCATCATTATTCATAACTGTGTATAAAGCATTTGTGTAGTAGTCAGGAAGATATTTTAAATGTCTTGTGTTTGCTGATTTTAAATGTAATATTCCTCTAACGTCTACATCTCTCTTTTTGTTTTGTTTACCTTCCTTTATTGCGAGGTTATTTAGTTCTCTTCTAACGTATCCCAAATCTTTTTTTATAACTTTAGCGATCAAAAAATTCCACGTATTTCTTTTAAATGGAAATATTTCACCATTGATAATGATGGAAGTCTCGAAAATTTGTAAATTATTCAGTAGTTTTTTGGCGTTTGGTGACTTTTTTGTCTTCGCAAATACAAAATCGCTATTGTTAATATTATTTGGATCTTGTAATAATTTCTTTAAATATTCATTTAAATCAGAAAGGTCAGTCCTCTTCAAGGCATAAATATTATTAATGGTATTAGCTGTGTCTTCACTCATATCACTATTTAAAGGCAGTAACCCAATTCTTTGTGGGTAACCCTGTGCAGTTACTTCTACTGCCCTAATTAAGCCACGTAAAGAGTCTTGAGTGTCGATGTCATTCTTTAATTTAGAAAAGTCAACAACAAAAATCAATTCATTCCAATTATGACGATATTCTGGTAATTCACCAAACTTAGACTTTTCATAGAATGCAGAGATATGATTTTGTAAATCCCTGTATTGAGGATCTAACTCTATATCGTTAAAATAGATTACGCTATCCGAAAACCCTGGAACTCTATGCAAATCGATTTTATTAGGTTGTGTAGTCTGTAAATCTTCTAATGATAATTTGGAATATTCGTTTAATACATTCTTTGCAGATTTGACTGTACTAAATGAATTTAGCTTCCTTAATATCGCATTCAATTGGCTAATTCTGGATAATTCAGTATTGATAACACTAATTAAGGAATACTGGTTTAATGTTGAATACTTTATATTTTGTCCGTTGATAAATAAACCAAGCATATTATAGTCAATACCTTTCTTATCCAATTTTTCAATATTTTTTGTAACTTCCCTATCGTTGAAATTAGTCAACTCCATAGAGGCGATACTGGGTATTAATAAGGGGAAATTATTAATGATAGACTTCGCATACTCTAGAGCCTGTGATAAGTTTCTTCCCTTATTATAATGCTCAGCTATTAAAGAGGCGACCTTGACGTCCATTACGTTCAATTGATCCATTGTCATTTCAAAAGTGGAATAGTCAGAATTTACTAAAAGTTCCTCTGGTAAATTTAAGTGGACATCGTCATCGTCCAATAAAGATTGTAAATCTGTGTCATTTCTTACTGTTAATCCAATTTGTAAGTTACTTCTTAACTGAGTCTTATGGTTTATAGAACAGGTGGATCTCCAGATGTATCTTAACTTCCCACTCTTTTGTTTTGCCTCTGAGAATAAATTCCTGTTGAATTCATTGAATCCGCCTTCGTCCTCAATTTCATCTCCAGGACAACCGTATAGCACTATCAATGGTGCCTTGTTATTGGAACCAATTACTATATCACTATATGATTGAATAATTTCCGAGTCAGGAATCTGAGACTGTTGTTTTAATTCGTTTGATTTCAGGTAGAAGGGATCATCTCCTTTTACATATTCCTTGCCATTTAATATAAAGTAATTGGAATTGTCCAATTTTCTATTAGATTCGGCTAGTGGCAAGCCCATGGGATACAACCTTTCCATTGCACTGAACAAATCTGCTAAGGAGTCCTCATGATACTTGTTCCTTAGTAGGTAATCCACCGTCTGCGGTAAGGGAAACTGACCCAAATCAGTCTCCAAATCATCTAAAACACTAGTATCTTCTATTCTTGTTATTACGGGGTACAATTCGCTCAGCATTTTGTCACTGTCACTTCTCCCAGCAGTTAGTCTAATCAAAATCGACCAAACCCTTTGGACCTCTGGTACGCCAAAATGGCTCCTGGCGACTCCCTCTGCATACACAGAACCCACCAAATGCAACAAATTTGCAACTACCAGTAAAGACACCCTCATGCGAACGTTCTTTGGTCTCTTGATTGCTTTAAACCCCTTCAGCAAATATCAGTTCTTTCTATAGAAGACCCGAAATAGATCTGATATTGAAACCAAAACGTTACCCGACTAATTATGTCACCCAGAAACTTGCGCAGCACAAAAAGCATTTTGCGCATTCAGAAGAAACCGCAGCAACGCCAACATAAAATTTTTTCAGGCTTAATCAATCGGCAAGCAAAGTCAGATTTTGACCAAGTTTCTTATTCAGAACAAAGCAAGAATTATATCCAAATTCTTTTTGCTGTTCGACTCATCTCTGGTTTCTTTTCAGTATTTTTCACTTGTATAAAATACATTATTTCAATCAGTTTAAGATCGACTCTTTTTCAAATCAATCAAGACGTTCTTTCAAAACTTTTTAAGAAGACAATATCCTTCTCTAATCAGATTTAGGAACTTACATCACGCTAACTACAAGATGACTGCTTCTACTTTAGGTGACAAAGAAAAATGGACCGCCCAAAACGTTCGTAACACTTTCTTGGACTACTTCAAGTCCAAGGAACATACATTCGTTAAATCCTCTCCAGTCGTACCATTCGATGATCCAACATTATTATTTGCTAATGCCGGTATGAACCAATACAAGCCTATCTTCTTAGGTACCGTTGATCCATCATCCGATTTCTATACTTTAAAGCGTGCTTTTAACTCTCAAAAGTGTATCAGAGCTGGTGGTAAGCACAACGATTTAGAAGATGTCGGTAAAGATTCTTATCATCATACCTTCTTTGAAATGTTAGGTAACTGGTCCTTCGGTGACTACTTTAAGAAGGATGCCATCACATATGCTTGGGACTTACTAACTAATGTTTACGGCATTCCAACCGACAGACTTTATGTCACTTACTTTGAAGGTGACGCCAAGCAAGGACTAGAACCAGATATGGAGGCTTATCAAATCTGGAGAGATGCTGGTGTTCCAGAAGATCACATCTTACCAGGTAATGCCAAGGACAACTTCTGGGAAATGGGTGACCAAGGTCCATGTGGTCCATGTTCTGAAATCCATTACGATAGAATTGGTGGTAGAAACGCAGCTCACTTAGTCAACATGGATGATCCAGATGTGTTAGAAGTCTGGAACTTGGTTTTCATCCAATACAACAGAGAAGCTGACGGTTCTTTGAAATCCTTACCAGCTAAGCATATTGATACTGGTATGGGTTTCGAAAGATTAGTATCTGTCTTACAGAACGTTAGATCTAACTACGACACCGATGTTTTCCAACCCTTATTCACCAGAATTCAAGAAATTACCGGTGCTAGACCATACGAAGGTAAGTTTGGTGAAGACGACAAGGACGGTATCGATACTGCCTACAGAGTCTTGGCCGATCATGTTAGAACTTTAACTTTCGCTTTAGCTGATGGTGGTGTTCCAAACAATGAGGGAAGAGGTTATGTTTTAAGACGTATCTTAAGAAGAGGTGCTCGTTACGCTCGTAAATATATGAACTACCCAATTGGTAACTTCTTCTCGACTTTATCTCCAACATTGATTGCTCAAGTTTCTGATATCTTCCCAGAATTAGGTAAAGATCCATCTTTCTTATTTGAAATCTTAGATGAAGAAGAAGCCTCTTTCGCCAAGACCTTAGATCGTGGTGAAAGATTATTCGAAAAGTACGCCAAGGTTGCCTCTGAAACTGAATCTAAGACCCTTGACGGTAAGCAAGTTTGGAGACTATATGATACCTACGGTTTCCCAGTTGATTTAACTGAGTTAATGGCTGAGGAACAAGGCTTAAAGATCGATGGTCCAGGCTTCGAAAAGGCTAAACAAGAATCCTACGAAGCTTCCAAGAGAGGTGGTAAGAAGGACAATTCTGATTTAATCAAGTTAAACGTCTTCGATCTCAATACCTTAAACGAACAAAATGTTCCAAAGACTAATGACAGTGCCAAGTATGGTTTTGAAGACATTGAGAGTAAGATTTTAAGATTACACGATGGTACTGGTTTTGTCGATGAAATTACAGAAGCTGGTAAGAAGTTCGGTATCTTATTAGATAACACATGTTTTTATGCTGAGCAAGGTGGTCAAGAATATGATACTGGTAAGATCGTAATTGATGATGTCGCTGAATTTAACGTTGAAAACGTTCAATTGTACAACGGTTTTGTTTTCCACACTGGTACTTTAGAAGAAGGTAAATTATCTGTTGGTGACAGTATCATTGCCTCTTACGATGAGTTACGTCGTTTCCCAATGAAGAACAACCATACTGGTACTCACATCTTAAACTTCGCTTTGATGAAGACTTTAGATGGTGAAGTTGACCAAAAGGGTTCTTTAGTCGCTCCAGAAAAGTTAAGATTTGATTTCTCTCACAAGAAAGCCTTAACTATAGACGAAGTCCGTAAAGTTGAAGAAATTTGCAACCAACAAATCAAAGACGCCTTAACTGTCTACTACCAGGATGTTCCATTAGAAAAGGCTAAGGAAATCTCTTCGGTACGTGCTGTCTTCGGTGAAACTTACCCAGATCCAGTTCGTGTAGTTTCCGTTGGTAAACCAATCGAGGAATTATTGGCTAACCCAAGTAACGAAGAATGGTTGAACTACTCTGTTGAATTTTGTGGTGGTACCCATGTTTCCAAGACCTCCGATATCAAGTACTTCGTTATCTTAGAAGAAGGTGGTATTGCTAAGGGTATCAGAAGAATTGTTGCTGTCAGTGGCACCGAAGCATTTGAAAGTCAAAGAATTGCTGCTGATTTCGAAGCTCGTTTAGATGCTGCTGAAAAGCTGCCGTTCTCTCCTGTCAAGGAAAAGACCTTAAAAGATTTAGGTGTTGAGTTAGGTCAATTATCTATTTCTGTCATTTCCAAGCATGAACTAAAAGAAAAGTTCTCCAAAATTGAAAAGCTAGTCAAGGATGAAGTCAAGTCTAGAGCTAAAAAGGAAGCTAAGCAAACCTTAGATGAAGTTAAGAACTACTTTAATGAAAACCCAGAAGCTAAGTACTTTGTTAAGTTTGTTGATATCCCAGCTAACGCCAAGGCTATCACTGAGGCCGTCTCTTACATGAAGTCTTCTGCCAAGGACAAGTCCATTTACTTATTCACAGGTAACGATGCTAACGGAAGATTAGCTCATGGTTGTTATATTTCCAACACAGCTTTAGAAACTGGTATCGATGGTGCTGATTTGGCCAAGCAAGTTTCCAATATTATTGGTGGTAAGGCTGGTGGTAAGGGTAATGTCTTCCAAGGTATGGGTGACAAGCCAACTGAAGTTAACAAGGCTGTTGATGAAGTCTCCAAGTTGTTATCTGAAAAGTTATCTATTTAGATTAATTATGCTATGAGCTTTTTGTAACGAATATTTATTATGCAGTGATATAATATAATACTAATTTAATATACTATTTATTTGTATGTGAAAATAGTGCTGCCATATTATTTGGAATATGTTCTATAAACATGCTTATGTACATGAAGTTATAATTTTTCATTTTTATCGTTTACTAACCACTTCCAAACTATATCCTTCTCTTCTTTTGTCCAGATTTGCTGCTTGTGTGTGGTACTATTAGGGCCATGCCAAGTGAATTTTAACCATTCACTGACCTTCTTCAAAGGTGTCACATCCAATTTTATTTCCTTTTTGAATATTTTATGAGGCATAGTTACTGGTTGTGGTGGCGTTATAGGTATTGGTTTCACTTTAGCACTTGGTGGTGGGATATTGCTAGACATCGTAACATTGGTGACATTCTTTAAAGCTTTAAAATTAATCTTCGTAATGATCCAAGCGAATAAGATGGAGAATACCACCACGCCACTAAATCCTAGGTATGAATCTTCTATAAAATTCTTTAAATTCATACCATAAAATGCAGGAAGGAGGGTTGCAACAGTGAATCCCAATGTGTATATCGTCACCTTTAATTCTAGCAACATCAAGGAATTTCTATTAGCATCTAGTATAATATTGACAATCTCTTCTGTTGATTTGATATCCTGAATCAGGGACTCTGCATGTTGTACAAATTCATCACATTGAGTATAGTATGTCTCTAACAACATCTCGATATTTGTAATATCAGTCTCCTGATGAGATAGGTACATAGCAGCCATATCCTCGTCACTCTCTAGTAGTTCATCAAAGACTTCTCTGATCAGTAATGATTTTTGGTAAAACAGAGTAAGATCCTTCGATTTAATTAACAAATCTCTCAGCTTCTCTCTATTGATTTGATTCTCAAGCTCATTTAAAATCCTGTTACAGATGCTTTCATGTATTTTGTATTCTGTCTCAAGTGAGCTCATTACATTAATAAAAATGCTCTCCAGGGCATTATGTTCATATGATTGATTGTTCATCGTTGTTAATTTGGATTCCAAGTCATACATTAGTACACCTAATTTAGCTGCAGCAGATGGATCAGCTGTGTCAAACACATAAACGTGATCCTTCTCGATTAGAGCTTTGATGTGGAGTAAATTGACTACAATACAACTGTTGGGCTTCATAAGGATGTTTGGAATCACGTCGACGGAAGAAGTATCGATCTTTCTTAAATCTCTTGGGTATAAGTTATGTTGCCGTAGAAATTCCCACTTGGGGAAATGACGGGATACTGCAACTATCTTTGAATGACCATTGAACACCGTACATGATATTTGTGAATCATTTGGCTTAATTGGTTTGAGTGATAGAAGTGTTTGTTTTATGGGTGGGATTTGTTTTGCCTCCGTAGTTGAGTGTCGTATACTCATATTCTCAGGGCTGTTAAATGCTATATTAGTAGTGAACTGTCTGATTTGTTCATTGGATTTGTGGGGGGGCAGAATACGGTTACGTGTTAGATGGTTCTTTAAAGGTTGGTTTATTATTTGATTCTGTAATTGGTTCTTTGATATTCTAGATGGACAGATGGATGACGCTATATTTATTAAATCATTTCTATATGCAGTTGGGTCTCCTTGTGAATTCATATTTTTGAAACTTCGAAGTCTTGGAATTTTGGGGTCTAACTTGTTAAGGGTCAAATCATCAATATATAATACTAATTTCTCAATCCGTCGTATCGATAGAAAAGCTTTAGAGACCCCCATGGCACCCTTTTGTGTGCATACCATTCCTAACTTTCCTCTATTTTTAATTTTTGATTGTCTTCAATCTCACTAGAATATTTCATTTGCAAACTAATTGTAATTTTTTTTTTTTATATCAAAGTAACGTATATAATAGAGATAGGGAGATGTATAAAAGTGCATGAGAAAACTAATCGAAGAACTTTCTAGTCTTTGAGATGCCAAACATTTCCAATCTGATAGCTGGTAACGCTTCTTCACTCAGCAAGTGAAGTCTCTCTTCCAAGGTGTTATCTAATTCAATCTTACCGTCAAAATCAGAGACAACGCAACCACCAGCGGTATCCTTGTTTAAGTATTCGGTGGCAATTGTAATGGAGACATCTCTCTTGGATATTTCCTTGTATTCCTTTGTAACATCGGCAACAAGGCTCTTGGCCAAATCAGCATCTCTTTCAGTCACCTTTACAGAGACAGCTGGTTCCAATAATCTCAATAGACATTCCAATATTAAGGAATGTAGAACTGGTTTGTATTGCTTCTTGTTAGAGGCCAATTTAGATAATTCTTCCTTTGCGGCTTCGAAGATTTCATTTAGGGATTGTTCTCTTTGTGCTAGAATCTTGAGTCTGGTCTTGTTTGCAACGGTAGATTTGGTAATTTGTTGCTTCAAAGCAGCCTTCTTGAGTTTATCTTCGGCATTGGCATCGATTGTGGCGGTTTCAGATCTGACAATGGAGGTCTTCTCGATTTCGTATTCTTGGTCGGCCTTAAGTTGGATTTCTCTAGCCTTCTCTTCGGCTTCCTTCTTGATGAATTGCTGCATCTTGTTCAGCTCATCGTTGACTTGATTAGGGGTCAGGGAGGTAATGACGGAGGACATTGTTGGTTCGTTTCTGGCTCTATAAACACTCTTGAGTCAACAATCTTTAACTAGTAAATTCCATACTGCTTCTATATAACTGGATTTTTTGGTTGCAAGAAAATGTTTTGTTGCAACCAGTTACCCAGCCACACGTGACACATATAGAATTATATGGGAAAAGGATGTAAAAGTAGCTTCTAATGGTTTGCAATAGTGAAGCTAAAGTGATATGGGGTCATTTTGAGTGTTTTGTTTGGTCTTGATTGGTTTCACTGATGCAATGGGTTCAACATTTCTCGTCGCGCGTGATGTGATGCATCGGGTTCTGTTTGAGGTACCTATAATTACTCTTGTTAGAACGAAAACTGGAGGTAAAAGAGTGACAAGAGGGTCGCTAGTGATGATTAGAGTTGCTTTTATTAGGACCACTATTTTGCGACGGGTAGGAGTACGTGCGTACTCCGTTGGTGCTTCTAAAGAGCTAGTTCAGTTTAGAGAGCAGCCCAGAATTAACCCAGTTGGCATCCAGTACCTGAGTAAATCGCTGCAACAGCAGGTATTTGGTGACAAGAAGATCTCCCAGAGGGAAACATCGCTTTCCCAGAGGGATAAAGAATCTCTACTTAATCTTTCGAAGCAGTTGCTGAACAACCATGACTTGTTGAACAAAAAGACCACTATATCAGAACCCATCTCGTTTGAATTACCTCAGTTACAAGGTTCATCGCTGGATGAACACTTTCAAAAACTGGGGAATTTTGCATCAGAACCTTACAAGACTATGGCTACTAATAAATTTACAAAGATACCAGCTAAACCAATTACCTGGCTGCGTGAAGCAGGTTGGATTCGTTATGAACCAGGTCAAAAGCCAAAACACGTCCCATACCCAGTGGAAACTACACTTGTATTCGATGTAGAAACACTATACAAAATTGGGCCATATCCAACAATAGCAACTGCTGTTTCAGAAAAGGCATGGTACGCTTGGTGCTCTCCATACATCTGCGATTCAGATACTATTACGCACCTTATACCATTAGACACTCTCAACAAAACACAGTTAGTAATAGGACATAATGTGGGGTATGACCGTGCTAGAGTTCTTGAGGAGTACAATTTTAAAAACTCTAAAGCCTTCTTTTTAGATACCCAATCACTCCATGTAGCTTCTTCAGGTCTGTGTTCCAGACAAAGGCCCATGTTTATGAAGAATAAAAAAATAGAACCTGAGGAAGAAGAAGCTGTGAAGCAACAGGATCCCTGGATGGGAGTCAGTTCTATGAATTCTCTCGCCGATGTAGCTAAGTTTTATTGCGGTATAATTATGGATAAGGAACCCCGTGAATACTTTGACTCATTGAACAAACAGGTCATCATTGATAATTTCCAAAACCTTATGGGTTATTGTGCTACAGATGTTGAGACAACTAGTAAAGTCTTTGATAAAGTTTTGCCATTATTTATCCAGAAATGTCCACATCCAGTATCTTTCGGTGCTTTGAAATCATTAAGTAGCTGTATACTACCCACAAATGCGGAACAATGGGACGATTACATTGAAAGATCAGAAAGCTTATATCAATCGTCAAAGTTTACTATTGAGGATAAAATTATTAAAATTATCGATGATGTTGTAAAATTAAGAGATTATCAAACAAACCCCAAGAGTCGAAATATTATAGAAAATGATCCATGGTTAAGACAACTTGATTGGGAGATAAAACCCTTACGACTTACAAAAAAAGGTTTACCAGTCAAAAGACAAAAATTACCAGGGTTCCCACTTTGGTACATATCATTATTCCCTAAAGCGGACGTTACGAGACCACAAATCACAATCAAGTCAAGAATTATTCCATTGTTGTTTAAATTATCTTGGGAAGGAAGACCTGTAATTTGGACACAAGGTTCTGGTTGGTGTTTCCCAGTAGAATCTGTAAAAGTGCAAGAGTTTAAGACAACAAAAAATTATATATTAGCTGATGAAGAATCTAACAGTGAATATATAAATTCCGCTATGGGAGATTCATTATCCCTACATGATGAGAAAATTTTATTTAAAGTGCCACATCCTAATGGTCCCCAGCTGAATTGTACCACTTTATTGAGTAAGCCCTTCATCCATTACTTTGAGAAAAATGTATTGAGTTCTAAATCCGAATACGCACATGAAGCATTACAAATCAATTCGTCAGGCTCGTATTGGATGTCTGCAAGGGAAAGAATTAGATCGCAATTTGTTGTTCGTCAAGATCAATTCCAACAAGAGTTTCAGCCTTTGTGCGATGATACAGCAATTTCTAAGAAAGGTTTGGGTATCATTCTGCCGCAAATTATACCAATGGGTACAGTAACTAGAAGAGCGGTTGAAAATACTTGGCTAACAGCATCGAATGCAAAGAAAAATAGAATTGGATCTGAGTTAAAAGCACAGATAAAAGCACCAGATGGTTATTGTTTTGTAGGTGCAGATGTGGACAGTGAAGAGCTGTGGATTGCATCTCTTGTTGGTGACTCAGTTTTTAACTTACATGGTGGTACAGCTATCGGTTGGATGTGTCTTGAAGGTACAAAGGCTGCTGGTACAGATTTACATACTAAGACGGCTAATATCTTAGGTTGCACACGTAATGAGGCTAAAATCTTTAATTATGGTAGAATCTATGGTGCTGGAGTTAAATTTGCTGGGACATTGTTAAAACAATTCAATCCTTCTCTGACAGATGAAGAAGTAACTAAAACTTCACGTAGCTTGTATGAAAGTACAAAAGGCAAAACAAAAAGATCCAAGATTTTTGAAAAGTTTTGGTATGGTGGTTCAGAGTCCATTCTATTTAACATGCTAGAAAATATTGCGGAACAAGATGTCCCAAGAACTCCAGTATTGGGATGTAGTATTACCTCTTCGTTGATGAAGAAAAATCTAAATGCCAATTCCTTTTTGCCGTCAAGAATTAACTGGGCTATTCAGTCATCTGGTGTCGATTATTTACACTTACTATGTTGTTCAATGAATTATCTCATCGCGAAATTTAATCTGGACGCAAGATTGTGTATCACAATCCATGATGAAATTAGATATTTGGCATCTGATAAGGACAAATATAAAGTTACAATGGCCTTACAGATAAGTAATTTATGGACAAGAGCAATCTTTTGTGAGCAAATGGGTATTGACGATTTACCTCAGAACTGTGCATTTTTCTCTGCAGTCGATATTGATCATGTAATGAGAAAAGAAGTTGATATGGATTGTATAACTCCATCAAATCAGACGCCTATTCCCTATGGTGAAACTAAAAACATAAGCGAAATTCTATTGACCCCTGGATCTGAACTTATTGGTGAAGATCCTGGAATTGACGTTTCGAAATATCCATATGTACCAAGAGAGCCTGTATTTGCGCAATATAATAAAAAATATACGAAAGAATTTTTGAATTATTCCATTAAAATGCAGGTCCAAAATGATAGCAAGAAGATCGCAAGTTTGGAGAGAGATTATGTACGAGAAATGACAGAAAAGGTATTTGCCAAGGATTGTCAGGACGTTCAATACAACTTTATGGATTACCTTAAGGAACTAAAAGAAGGTACAAGAAGAAAATTTCACATTTTTGACGACTCTTTTAATGATAATCTTAGAGAAATAGATAGGCAGCATAGAATTTCAGCCGGAGTAGAAATGGATCATACTAATGTTTTGCCGTCGACAGATTACTCTGAGTTGCACGCAACTGCATCAAATGGTGAATCGAGGAAGCCCAAAAGACCAGTAAAGCAGCCAACAAAAGATAGAGTACTGCCACATATGTATGCGGCCAACAAGTCTGCTTACGATCAATTTTACCAAAATTTCAAAGAACAATAGAAAACCCGCATGATACCTAAAAACACAGTCATTCATATTTATATTCATAAATCTTCCTTACTTATTTAAAAGCATATCTATAGTATACAGTAAAGGGTACATGTTAATTCTTTAGCATTGCTCATCTGCCACTATATATATATATATATATATATATATCAAACCAGAGACAGTCATTATTAATTGAGTGATTTCTATTATTGTATTTTTCAGTTACCAACATAATCAATCCCTTTTAGGCGTTTGAAAAAAACAGAGAGACAACACAGCCAGCAAGTGAAGAACAAGCAATTAAGCGAGAATAAGACACAGTTTCAAGAGAGTACGAGTGATCAAAATATAGAGACTGGTATCCAATTCTAATTCTTAGGTTCACTTGTTTTTATTGGACATTATTTCACCCAGATTCAGCTAATACATTTAATAACGCTAATTTCACAAAATGTCATTTGACTGGTTAAATATACCTGGTTTAACGGTCCCTGAGGACAATAATGATCCAAAGCTAAATGGTGGAGTTGTCCCACCCAGTGTTTCATTTGATTTTGGTTACGTACCGCCATCCAAACAAGGTAACAGTATTTCCGCAGTTGCTCCTAAAAGTCAAAGTGATAGTGTCCTGGATTTTGAAAGTCATAATAAACAGAACAATGTCCATAGTACTGGTAGTCAGTTAAATGACAATATGAATCAACAACAACATAAAGTGGAAAATAGTAACAACAGACAAATGGTTTCTTATGACGAGTCAGCAGATGATTTAAAAGTTCCTCTCTCATTATCCCAAGCACAACTTACCCAGGAGGAAATTAAGAATTACCTAAGGTGGTACAAGTTTATTGTTGCAAAGACACAAAACAAATTAGTGAGATTGTTGGATGTCTTCCAATTTTTGAGCAACTTTAAAATTACGGAGGAATTGCAGTCACGTATCATGGCTATTTTCAGAAGTTGTAAAAACGCTTTAAATATTGGGCAGTTCTTTGCTGTTTTGAGATTGATATCCAGAGCAGTTCACGAAAATGTATTACCGTTGAGAAGAATGATTTTAGATAAGGCACCTATCCCTCAACCCCGTCCGATCCTGAGTTCTCAAAATATTCAAGAAGTTTATGAAGAGGTGGAAGAAGAAGAGGATAAGACTATTACTAATGGTTCTTCTAATGATCAGGTAGATTTTGATTCCTTTGCCTCTTTGCTGTTGACAGGTAAGTCCTCTAGGAAAAGAATTAGAAGAAAGATTATGAACTCTGAATTCAAAAATAAAAAGGTGAGGTTCTCCGAACATGTAACATTTCAAGATGCTCCTAGTGAGGACACAACCGCTCACGAAAATTTAAAGGTAGGAAACTTCAAAGAAAATGATCCTACCGATGATGTGGAGAACACAGAAATCTCACAAGGTCCTCTAGATCTAACACTACCGATGGATCAGTTACTAAAACAGATGGCCAAAAGAAATACTAATACAGCTTTGGTTTCAACGCTTCCCAGTGAACAACAAGAAACTGAAGAAGAAAAAGAAGAATTAAAGGATATGCAAGATTCGCTGTCTCACTTTAAGCAAATTCAAACAGTTGACTCTGTCACTTTAGCAGGAATGGTACCTCCAAATGGTATATACATTAACAATATGAACCAACAAGCGAATATGCAAGGATCTGCTCAAACGTTATTGGAGCCCTTAAAGCCAACTGCCACTGGTTCTGCTAACCATTTTATGCGTGAAGAATTAAATCAGTATCAAACTACCCAAACCAATGATAATGGATCTCACCAAATTCTTCAACCTTTAAAACCTACTGCAACAGGATCTGCAAATTATCTAATGCGTCGCGAATACGACCAAAATTCTTCAACTACGCAAAATACAAATTTGGTTCCACACCAACAGGCATTTCAACCTTTGGAACCTACAGCAACAGGATCAGCTAATTATTATGTGCGCCAAGAAGTTAACCAAGCTGTTTTAAGTCCTCAGCATACGACCCAAGAAAATCAGCAAGTATTCCAGCCTTTAAAGCCTACAGCAACTGGATCTGCTAATTATTTAATGCGCAATCAAGTTGGCAGTCCACAATCACAAGTTCAGCAACAGCAACAACTGCAGCAACAGCAACAACAGCAGCAGCAGCAGCAGCAACAGCAACAGCAGCAGCAACAACAGCAACAGCAACAGCAACAGCAACAGCAACAATCACAACCGCCAATGCATCAAGTGCAACAACAACATATTCAAACAGTTCAGCATCAGCCACCTATGCAGCAGCAGCCTCAAGCCATGCAACAACAGCAGCATGTTCCTCAAGTCTCTGTGACGTATAACAATAGTAGTAATGCGGTGAATGTTAGTAATCCTCCAAATTCTAGTGGTTTGCAACCTTTGAAACCCACAGCGACTGGGTCAGCCAACTATCTGATGAAGCAACAGCATACTAGTATTCCTCAAAATAATCAAACAGTTAGCCAAGCACAAAATAACGCAAGTTCAGGCATATACCAATCAGCTCAAACTACCGGACAATTTATGAATTTTCCACAGGCCCAAGCACAAATACATCAACAAGGATCTCAACAACATCCATACGCTGTCACTAATCATGTTACGGAGAATCCTAATTATAACTCTATGAATATAACGTCTCGTATGCAAAATTTAACTATTTCTCAACCCACTGCTCCGTTGCAACAACAGAATACTTATCCCACTCAAAAACCGTCTCCATCACCAAATATGATGAATCAAGGACAAATGCAACACCAACCACAGATAACCACTTCGCTAAAACACAATAATAATTCAAATAGTGCAGTATCCACACCTAGTATGTTGGCTCCACAAAACGCTGCAAACAATTATTTTCAATCGTTACTTTCTAATACGCCCTCTCCAAATGCTAGCAAGATGAATGTAGCATCTGTTGATGCTGTTGTGACAGGTGGTAATAATATTAACGGCCAACCTTACTATAACAATCTCAACAATGTTGGAGCTGCGTATAACTACTCCAATATTCAAGATACGACCCACCAACCACAGCAACAGCAACATCCACAACAAGGATATAATAATCAAATTCAAACACCAAATATGATGGGATACAACAATAACAATGTACATGTTCAAAACCAATATGGTATGCATGGAGCATTACAGTCGCAAAGGACTTCTAGTCAAGAGGTGTTGAACACCTACCAGCCAGTACAGCAACAGAATAGCTACAATAGACGATAATTTGCACCATAAGTCAGTCCCCTTAATAAAAGGCCTATATACACCTATATATGAAAATTATGTGAAGAGAAATAAAAAGAACGATAGAATCAGTTTCAAAGAAATTTTTATCATATTATACTTATATGGAGTAGTATATATATATATATATATATATATATATTTGAAAATTTTCAAAATGTGTTTCATTTTTACCTATTTAGAGGTAAACGATTCATAAGTAGTTTAGTTTAGTAACCTAACTTGACAGCCTCTTCGTAAGTTGGATAATCGGTGTAACCTTCGGAGGTCATAGCGTAGAATAAGTCTCTGTTGTACTTGTTCAATGGTAAACCTTCAGCTAAACGGTGAACCAAATCCGGATTGGAGATAAAGTATCTACCGTAACCAATTAAAGTTCTGTTATCAGCATCAACCATTTGCTTGGCAACCTCTGGGTGAAGAGCTAGATTACCGGCTCTGATAATTGGACCCTTCCAGACAGAGTAAACAAAATCGTTAGTACCTTCGTGGAATTCACCTTGACCTTCGGTTAAGAATGGGTCGGTGACACGTGGTTCGACTAAATGGACGAAGGATAAACGGTTACCAGCCTTAGCTCTCTTTTCTAATTCACCCAGAACGTGAGCGTATTGAGCAACGATTAATGGCTCGGTAGTACCAGACATAGTACCGAAGGTACCGTATGGGGAGAATCTGATACCAACCTTGTCAGCTCCAATAGCATCAACTAAGGCGTCGACGACTTCTAATGTGAATCTAGATCTATTTTCAATGGATCCACCGTATTCATCGGTTCTGTGGTTAGAGATTGGGTCTAAGAATTGGTTCAATAAATAACCATTAGCACTGTGAATCTCAACACCATCGGCGCCAGCAGCGATAGAATTCTTAGCAGCAGTAACGTAGTGTTGAATGTATTCCTTGATTTCCTCCTTAGTGATACCGTGTTGTGGGTTATTAGACTTAATGGCTCTTGCCTTTTGATCTTCATCCATGTAAAGGTTGTCAGAGGCAGAGTCGTAACGTAGACCGTCTCTAGCTAGAACATCAGCAAAGGATTGTCTACCTAGGACCCATAATTGAACCCAGACAAAAGATTTGTTTTCGTGAATCTTGGCAAAAATCTTTTTCCATTCAGCAACTTGTTCATCGGACCAGATACCTGGAGCGTTATCGTAACCACCAGCTTGTGGACAAGTGAAGGCACCTTCGGTAATGATCATGGTACCTGGAGCTTGGGAACGTTGGTTGTAATATTCGACGGCCCAGTCCTTGTTTGGAACATTACCTGGATGAGTAGCTCTCATTCTAGTTAAAGGTGGCATGACAACTCTGTTTAACAGTTCATTGTTACCGATCTTAATTGGCTTGAAAAGGTTGGTGTCCTTTAAAGCAATTGGCTTGAAATCCTTAACGAAAGACATTTGTAATTGGTGGTAGGAGATTGCTTAAATTGAAACTAAGGCAAATATAGAAGGCAAGTGGGAAATGCCAAAATCTGCAGTGCCTTTAAATGCGTTATTTCTGTTTAAATAGCTGAAAAAAGATTTGGCAGCCTCGATGAGTTTCTCGAGAAACGGAAGAAAAGAAAGGCGTTGCCTGCGATTATGATATAATTTTTCACAAAAAGAAAGGACGGAGGAAACAGGATTTGCACCGAAATCGGAAACTGAAAGCGAGGGTAATAACGAATAATCACTGCAAGGTTGGGAGAGGCGTGGGATGGAATTAATATGAATGGAACCTCTCTTGGCAAGTTGGAGATTTATTGGTGTTCCTGTGACTGCCAAAGTAATGCAGGCAAGAATGGCGTCCCTCAGTTTTGTAACACGCGATTTGTCAATCCCGAGAATTTGCGTGGGTATAGCTTGTATGCACTTATGAGGAAACGGTTAGTACATATTTGCATAAATACAGTTTTACATAACAAAGGATGGATAATTTCCGGATATTCCTTATGGGTTAGCTGTATACGGACTTTTTGATGAAGCAAAAAGCTTAACAGATATTTCCGAGTGTGGATTGACCTCCCCAAATATTAGTCACTCTCATTGTTGAAAATTCCGAAGCATATAATTTGTAATTGAATAATAGTAGTGGTAGTAAACCCATCATATTTCTTGAAGAATACATATTTCCGTTATATTTACATCAACTTATCGACCCAGGAGACATCAACATTATTTTCGTTTAGGATATCGTGGTAAGCATCGCTTGCACCAAACAGTTCTCTAGTCAGGTTGTCCATGTTTGGAACTTTGCCATCACTGAGACTGATATCCAGGATTGTGTTACTAATACTTTGAAAAACTTCGGCACATCTAGTGGCAAAAACCCATTTAGCACCAAAATGTTGCAAAATCTCTACAATTTGTTGGATCTCCATCTTACTCTCAATTAGGTCGATACTCCATTGGCACAGACAGTATAGGATAGTGTTACATATTGTCAATGTTCTGAATAATGTAATCCAGTTCAATGGTAATAACCTCTTTTGATATAGAATGTAAGTATCTTTCCATGCCAGTAAACAAAATTTACCTAATATTGATAAGGATTCAATCGGTGGCTTAGGTATTAATGTGGAGGGTCTATAGAGCAAGATTTGTAACTGAGAATATCTCATAGATAACCAAATATCAGAACTGTGAAAAGATATAGCATTCTTGTCACTTTGTCCTTCCTCATTTTGTTTTTGCATCTTCTCTTGTTCTTCCTCATAAATATCATCCAATTCTTTTCTTAAATCAAGGATAATCTTCTGTTTTTCTTCCAAGGGTAACTTAACTTTACAACAACGTGTGGAATGAACCTTATTATAGATACGGCCACCAATTTTTCTCAATGAGATCATTGTATTTGTGACCTCTATATCTTCTTTCTCTCCCTCATATAAAGAACGAGGCAATGGAACGGTAATATCGTCGTCTTCAATGGCAGAGATTCTACCAAGACAAGTAGCAATCAATCTTTCAAAGCAATAAGCACTCCAAAAAACTCTGTATCTAGCTTCAACCTCCATAGCACTCATCGTCTTCTTACGCCAAGCGACTAAATCCCTGTTCAAACCAAGGCCAATAGTGAGTCTCATAATAATCCCACTTATAGTCCAAGAGGACCAACCCTTGGGTTCAAAGAAGGAATAGATACCTAATAATAACAAACATCTAAGGGTCTCTATGTCTTGTAGTCCCATGATATAAGAGAATTTGGTCATTGCAAGATACGCTAAATGTTCACTTAATTCCTCTTCATCCTTTAACAACATCCCGGCTCTTCTCAAGGTGGTACATCCAATGGCCATAATCATGTATATCTTAAAGATATCCACCTCATCAAACTCTGAGTCTAACAGTTGATAATCAAACTCAGCAATCTTGGAAACTTTGTTTAAGAATGCGATCTTGTCAATAGAGGGGAAAAGTCTATGATTATGTTTGAAATATGCGGCAATAAAACGATCTAACAATGTCCTATCTATGATTCTATAAACGCCATTAGGTTTCTGCCAAGCTGCGTTGGTGTTGCTCTTAAATACACTACCAATGGCCTCCATCTCGATATTAGAAGCTTGAATAGGTGTAGAATCCGTCTTTGGCAATACTGAATCATATGTGGTTTGTTTGATGGCTACAGTATCTCCAATAGATGGAAGGCGAAGACCCATTAGGGATGACGTTGGTGTCTCGCCTAAAACTGAGTTGCCCCTCCGTACTCTGAATGCGTTTGCGCTGCTTCTACCTGGGGTCAAAGTTTGAAATGCTCCACCTGAAGATAATGGTGGCATTGCGGATAAATTCATATTCATGTTTGTAGTAGGACTAATCCCTGTCATTGGACTTAATCCCTGAGCGGCTTGTAACATAGAGGGAGAATCACTAAAAGATCTACCGCTAACTTGTTGTGAAGGTGATTGCAAAGTTTGTGGTGTTGACTTTGAATTATCAAGTAATGCCAATACAGAGATTAAGGACGAGACATTTTCATATTGCTGGGGATTTTGAGATAAAGGAGTCTTTGGCTTTACTGTATCGTTGGTTGGATTAGCGACGCCAGAGGTTACAGCAACATTAGTAATGCCTTCAGCTGTATTGTAATGGTTTGATTGTGGTTGATTATCCAGAGTAGCCATACCATCATCTGGAAATACAGGGGTAGAAATCTTATCAGTATTATCGTTAGCAATTGAATTCTCCTCTACCTTCACAACATCTTTGCTCTTCTTATATCTCTTGTTTGGAATAAAATCACCCCTTAATTTAGCAAACTCTAGTTCCTTCTTAGTCCTTCTAGGAGCTCTCCCAGGGTATGAACACTCCGCTCTAACTTTCTCACAATGAATACATGTGGGCAATTGTCTGGGACACTTCTTCTTCAAACGTCTACATCTTGAACAAGAGTAGGTAGCCAACTCACCTTTCTTGTTTTCATTTGCAGCTGTTTCAGGCATTAAAATCAATTTGTTTATGTTAGTCCTTAGTGCCCTCAATTAGGATTTACGGACGGTGTAATACCAGCTAAATGGATTCTCAAATGACAAGGGCTTAAATATGACCTTGACAACGTATATAGTTGAACTAACTAAAGTATATATCTTTATGATCCTGTAATCAGAACACTGTCGGTAGGAACTCTCTATTATGTCGTGCTTGCCATGGAGATTGTTTACCTAATCCCATCATCGGTGTTTAAATATTTTTCAATTTCATCTGTTTTTTCGCTTCCAGTAGGAAAATTCGCCGGAAAAGGATAACCGTCACTTTCAACGGAAGATCTGACTTAAGCATTAACTATTAGACGGTTGCTCGAGGTGGTATGGTTGTTGCTGGCTACGTTGTCTCTGTGATAGAGCACTAAGCTCGATATTGCGGAGTCTCTTGTTGTTGCTACTCTCTTGTCGCATGTTGACGAGGTGGCCCTCCCAGCGAACAGGTTTAAAGGTCTCCGGCGTTACAGCGGGGCTATAATCCAGGAGACGTTGCAACTCTTGATAATAGTCGATGTCCGTCATATCTGGGAGCTTGTGGCCATCGGGGGGGAGGTTTGTATCGTGTTGATGGGGCACTGAACATGCCCCTGTAAACACCCTAACCATTACACAGGCCTGTAACTCTGCAAGCGGGAAAGGAATCACTAATTGGGGCAGCAATGAAAAGGCTAATGAGGTATCCTCTTTGTAGAAAATGTGTTGCCATAAACCATGTACTTGGTCCCCATCAAGAATTAGTCCAGATCTCAAACGGGGTTCAATAAATCTCAGGTCGTATAAGTAGCCTGTTGCGTATAGCAAGTAATCAATGCCCTTTAGAGTCGAGCCATCATCAAGAGTTATAGAGCGTTTCGAATAATCTGAGCTTGTTATCTGAGGAATGCATTTAATAGTTGGGTTAGAATGATAAAACGGCAAAGGTGAGTCCAAATATCTTGGAGTAGAGACACTATGGTACACTACTTTTGCCACAGAAGCAATCTGGTTGACGATATCCTGTCCCGAACTGCCGTTCCCAACGACAACAACTGTTTTATCCTTAGCAAATTCACAATTTTGATACATCTTGGAATGGAATGCATGCTTGTTAGCAAACCATTCGGCTAACCCTGGAACTTCCCTTGGCACGAAGGGGCTAGAGAAATGCCCTGTGGCCACCACTACATAGTCAAACCTATATATATCTCTTGACTTGGTCTTTAAATTAGAGACATACATCTCCCATTGATCCCCTTTTATCTGCTTCCCTAAAAGTACCACTTCACTATTGAAATGCAATCGAGCCCTTGAATTAGCAATAAAAGTATCATAATATCTCTTCAAGTATGTCCAAACCTGCTGTCTAGTCGGGTACTTGAACAATTTCTCATCAAATGGAAACCCACTGAACTGCATCAATTGCTTGGAAATATTAGTCTCCAAGTGATCATACATCGCTCTCTGTCCCTTATCATGTTCTGGATAGTACCATACACCCCCAACTTCCTCATCGTTGGTGAAAATATCGATATCGAATGTCTCTGGGGCATTGGCCAGGAATACTCTCGCTGTGGCAAGACCCCCCGGTCCTGCACCAATGATAGCTAGCTTCTTATTGTTTGTCATGACTATTTCGCTCGACCAAATGTTTTCAAGAGAACCTCTTTGTTGTATTCTAACCTGTGGTAACTTAGCGTTCCCTTTATGTACGGAAGACTACTTTCAAAACTGTGCTGTCATTTGCGAAGATCACACCGCGTATTAAAGTTAAACTTCTCAGTAAGACCGTATCATACAATGTGACATACTGCCGGTGTTATAAATATACTTATTACTACTATCTATAGGCTACGTCGATTGTCTCTTCTAATGGCATGCTAGCGATACTTGCTCTGAATTGACTCCGACCTCTGATTCCCATATGTGATGGCCCAATGAAGCTCCGATGATAACACTAAGCATTAACCAGCCATTGAAGGTCATAAAGACCAGCATTAACATAAATGAGAATCCTACTTGAATCCCGTAAAGTAGACTCCTGTAAAATTTCTTGCCGTTTCTCCATTGAAAGTATTTATTGATCCGATATCTGAGATATTCGTACGTTAGGGAGAGCAACATGACACCGATACAGCTCCAAAATAAACCCCAGGGGGTACGTATATGCCACCATTCGAACACGACGCAAACATCCTCATACGACCAAGTGAAAGCAGTATTCATCTTGCACATACCGTCCATATCCATTCCCATGTGGGGATGAACGGACATGTCCATCTTATCCATCTTGTGATGTTGCTTATGCTCCGCTGGTACATGTGGCATGGCAAAGAGAGTTTGATATTTTGTTTTATAGATGCAGATGAGACACAATTAGAAGGATACTGTGGATTGTGTTTATTCACCCTTACTTTAATATAGTCACACTGTAAGGATTTATGTACAGATATGTTTTTCTCCATCTCCGCATACCGAAATATAATAATAAAGTTATAAGCAAACAAAAACATGTGAAAAAACGATGATATTAATTAATATTAATAGATTGTATCAATTATTAAAACCTAATATATAATGTTATATAATCATAAAGAGGCATTATTTTGTATAAGAGTGAATAAAAATGATGTTAAGCAAAAATGTTGGTTTTGTTTAGATCAAATTTATAACTTGTCACCGTGGTGGAAGTTCTTACCAGCGTAGACAGCCTTGGAACCTAATTCTTCTTCAATTCTTAAGATTTGGTTTAACTTGGCTAATCTTTCAGATCTAGCTGGAGCACCAGTCTTGATTTGACCAGATCTTAAACCAACGACTAAGTCAGCAATGAAGACATCTTCAGTTTCACCAGATCTGTGAGAAACCATCACACCCCAGTCAGCAGCGAAGGAGTCTTGAGCAGCCTTGATAGATTCGGATAAAGTACCGATTTGGTTAACCTTTAATAATAAAGCGTTAGCGGCCTTCTTTTCAATAGCGGTGGCAATTCTCTTTGGGTTGGTGACAGTTAAGTCATCAGCAACGATTTGAATACCAGCGGTCTTGAAGAAGTGGGACCAAGCTTCCCAGTCATCTTCGGCAAATGGATCTTCAATGGAGACAATTGGGTATCTCTTCATTAAGGAGTGGTACATGTCAGCTAATTCGACACCGGATAACCACTTGGACTTGTCAGATTCTGGGTTCTTGAAGTCTAAGTCGTACTTACCGTCCTTGAAGAATTCAGAGGAGGCACAGTCTAAACCGATTTGGACCTTACCTTCGTGACCAGCAGCCTTGATAGCGTCGACAATTAAGTCTAAAGCTTCTTCAGCAGTTTGAATGTTTGGAGCAACACCACCTTCGTCACCGACGTTACCGGCAGAAGCACCGTATCTCTTCTTGGTTAAAGACTTTAAGTTGTGGTAAACTTCAGAACCGATTCTTAAAGCTTCAGCGAAGGTTTCAGCACCAGTTGGAGCAATCATGAATTCTTGTAAAGCTAAAGCACCACCAGCGTGAGAACCACCGTTTAAGACGTTTAAGAATGGAACTGGTAAAACGTATGGAGAGGTCTTAGAACCAGATAATTCAGCTAAGTGTTGGTATAATGGGACGTTCTTTTCGGCAGCGGCGGCTCTGGCAGCAGCTAAGGAAACACCTAAGATAGCGTTAGCACCTAACTTAGCCTTGTTTGGAGTACCATCTAAGTTGATTAAGAAGTCATCTAAGGCCTTTTGGTCCTTGACATCAACGTTAGCAGCAATTAAAGCTGGAGCGATGACAGTGTTAACGTTGTTAACAGCGTGTTCAACACCCTTACCCATCCACTTGGACTTGTCTTCATCTCTCATTTCTAAGGCTTCGTGGATACCAGTGGAAGCACCAGATGGGACAATAGCTCTGAACATACCCTTTTCGGTGGTTAATTCAACTTCAACAGTTGGGTTACCACGGGAGTCGTAGACGGATCTAGCGTAAACTTTAGAAATAGCCATTTTGTAATATAAGTAATTAGTTAATTGCTTGGTTTTCTATAAGATGAAAATAGAATTAAAGAAAAAAAAAAAAAGTGATTAAGGTAAAAGGAAAAGTTATATCAATTGACCAGAAGATGATGATGCTTATATATCAAATTTATGAAAACTTAGACGACATCTCGACGAGAGTTGCTTCCGTATGTCAAATTGACAGAGTCTCTAAGTGACAAAACTTTGTCATGCATAAAAATTTGCCACCACTCACTGATACGATGCAGAGACCCTCCAAAGACACACCACATGGATTAATGAAAACAACGTTTGAGATTGTGAAAAAGTACAATAATGGTAAGATGTTGCAAGGTGTCATTGCATGTTGATAATTGGGTTCCATTGGATTCCAGAAGGCAAAAAACCCCGTTTTGTGTGTGGTGGTCGGGTGTATTCTTGATTAGAGGAAGCCGGATGCGTGTTTTTAGAGAGGAAGCTACAGGGCTTCGCGTAGTCGGGTGCCTTTTTTTTAATTGGGTTTATTTTTTTTTTGTGGTGGGCATCGATTGTTACATATCTGTCTGTATGTAATCTGTTGTAAGTGTGTAATGTAGGGCATCGGTAGAGGGCTGAGGCTTTTAGTAGAGAGGTTGGGTAATCTGTCTAGGTGGCCCGAAGTGCGAGCAAAAGACGCTCACTGTTGTTGTTGTTGTTGTCCTGCACTCGGTCTTGGGGACAGTGTTGCAATCCCTCAAGGAACGCATCGTAATGTTGGTTGAATCGGGTTGTTATCGTGGTTATGAACGTTGTCAACTCTACTGTACGTGCCATAGAGCTGTCCTCTGTATACTCCGGCACTGCTGAGTGTTCTGCAGCACGGTTGTTCTTTAGATACCTGTCGTATAGTGTGTAATCCAATTGACATAGCTTGTAACGCATGGAGGTTAAGAATCGGCAGAAAATCTGCACGATATCAAAGATCTGTAGTTGGATCTCGACCAGTTCGTTCAGGCAATAACTTCCCAGGATATCACTTAATTTCTGTTCCAATGTCGTTTGTAATTCGTTGACACTTTGAAACTTGTGTGCATCATTGTCCAACTTGCTCATCTCATGGGATATCACATCCTGAGTGAAATACTCAAGTAGGCATTTAACAAAATGATTCATGCGATTATGAATCATACGACAGCCAAGGATGATGTCGCGGTATACATTGCTTGAATACCCTGTGTATCGCCAAATCTTATTCTTGTTTATTTCAATCCACGTTTCATCCAATAAGACACTGTGATATTTGATTAAATTCAAGTATCGGGATATGTTCTGATATTGTGTTATGTTGATTTTGTTGACAATCACATTTAATGGGTATGGAACGTTAATATCAAACTTTAAATAATGAATATTACTCTTCAATTCCTGAGATGTATGTGTAGATTCCTGATTTAACTCTTTCAATACATTTGAGGTAAAAGTAGCAAAACTTTGAGGTTGTTCCCTTTCATGGTTAACTAATTGAGAGAATGTGCCTCTAATCTCATCAGACATCTCATTATGTGTCAGAATATAATCCTTGAACGTATAACGATCAAACTCTAAGGTCATTAACTTCATTACAAGATCATTATCTGAGCACAACTGTCTCTCATGATCTAAATATTGTTGTAATTTACTTTCACTATGGTCAATCTTTCCTCCTTCCGCCTCACGTTTCCTACTCAAATCACTAAAATTACTTCTCAACAACTTTGCAAAGAAATTACCGTTGTGATAACCAAAAAAATGTCTCTTTAAAGAGACCAAAAAATCATCTAATTGGTAATTATTGTAGAATAGCTTGAGACAAAGTTCATTGGCCCGGCTATACCATTTATTAACGTAAAGTTCAAAATTTGTACCCTCCATCAATTCTACAAAGTCATTGATTTGTAAATGTGACATCTCAGTTGGAACAGGTAACTTACTAATCTGTAGACTGTTTCTTATCAGATTCAATAATTTCCCTGTCGAGATAATCTTAAATAACAATGCATCATTTTTATGGCTTTGAAATCTTTTCAATAACCCATCCTTACGTACACAATATTGTGTTAGCCATATTCTCTCGTACTCGATGGGATTATTAACAATACCTTTAAAATTTTTCATGGTATCATTGATCATAAATTCATTATAAGGATCGTTCAATTCACCTTGAATCATCCAGTCATCTAACATTGAACAATAAGTCTCACTTATTTTCCCCAATATCTCCTTCATAAATGCAACACCGGATCTATCACCCATATTATCATTTATCATATCTTGTAAAATATTGAAGATAACACCACCTTTGGCTCTTGGAAAATAATCACCATCCATAAAAATCGAATACTTCTCCTCATTTACCCCTTCCTTATCATCACCGGTAGTATCTTGTAAATCAGACAACAAATTATTTAATTTCACTTGGTCTGGATCAATATTCTCCCTTAATTCCATCTCTTCCTCGATTCTCTTGCATAAATTAAACAAAATACTCATTTGTTTACCAACTTCGCTATTCCCAACAATCTGCTTGAACTCTCTAATGGAAAACCTTGTGTTCTCTCTAAACTCCCTCTCTAATTTCTCCACGACAAATTTTAGGTAAACCTCATTCAAAAAACGTCTAATCTCGTAACCTAATCTCTGTAAAACAACACCATACGAATCATCAGACCAAATTTCACTCTTATTTCGCAAAACAACGAAATATTTTCCCAAATTGACAATCTTACTACAAAAAGCCTTCAATGACAAATCCATCTTCTTAACAAGACGAAACTGTGGTATCTCCCCCTCCATCGGATCATACTCTCTATTGAATTGAATATATACACCGCCAAACCCTAGCAACACATTCAACAAGTCGTCAATCACTAGGGACTCTTGTGTACGTGCGTTAGGCAGTGTGTTAATGGATATAGATTTTAACTTCGGAGCCACATGGGAGAAAGGTTCATAATTAATTGTACGGGATAAAAGAGCAGGTGGCAATGGGGTAAGTAGGTGAGCTACGTCAGGTACTTCGCGGACTTCCATTGGTTCGAAATTCATTGTTTGTGTTGTGGTTATTGATTTTGTAGTTAGCCTCATCGGGGTTTGTTTATATGTTGACGCGAAAGTTGGATAGATTTCGCGAGTGTCGTTTATAGTGATATCAATATAAAAATAATGAGATGACAATGAATAAAGTGGTCAAGGTGTATTATAATTACTGATTTTCAATAATAATTAGTTACATTTTTTGGAAGTTTGTATACGCTTTAAATTTTTGGACTTTTATATTTTTTTTATATTATTTGGTTTTATCTAAACTTTATGTTAAATCAGTTCAGAATATAAATATCAAATAAATAAATCGTGTAAAGTCATAAAGTCATAATTACTATAAAAATATACATAAAGCGAAACTAAGCAATAATATCATTTCTTTCATCGTCATCCTCTATGCTCCATTCTGCCATATCGTGACCAACATTCTCAACTTCTCGCTTAACTGCTGCTAATCCACTTAACTCTTCAATATACATTGGATCATTCAATGCATTTTTAACAAAATCCCAACCTAATTCGGTAGATGCCTTCACAATATTGCTACTGCATGCAGAGCAATAATCGTAAGCTGGTGTTTCTAACTTTAATGTAGAAAACGTATTCAAGAACCCTCTAACTTGATGAGGTGTGACACCCAGGAGACTTTCTTCCTGTGGAGTTACATTATTCTTTTTCTGATTTTGTAAGATAGATACCAGCAGTTCAACTGCTTGAGAGGCAGCCAACATAGCAACACCTGGCCTTGTGACTGTGCACATTTGATCCAATGTCTTATCCATCATACTGTCCCCTGGGACAACAACATCGTTACAGAAATAACAACCCAAACGGTTCCTAGTATTTCCATAAAAGTTACCGTGCCTCATTACCAAATAACTGTCAAAGCCTAGAGCTGCGTTTATAACAATTTTATTGCAAACGTTACCAAGAACAGAGGGTAACCAACGTGTTTCCCTAGAATCCATTAACAGAAAAATAGTATCATGGCCATTAATCAATTCTAGTAACTTTTCATAATCTTGTCGTTCTTTCAATTCATTATTTATTGGATGTCCAATCATTGGAACATTTAATTGTATACCTTCTGCCTCTACTAAGGGGAAAATTTTCTTCAGTGAATTGGCAGCAGCGATAGCCTTGGGCTTACCACAATCTGTAAATTCAAACAATGGCTGTCTCACTGGATTCGAAAATGATACTGTGCTGTTGTCTACAAGCGTTATCTTTCTAACACCCCATGCCATTAAAGCTCGTGAGACATAACATCCTAACGTCCCCGAACCAAGTATCAAAACTTTGTTATTTTTGATAATATCAAGGTCTAATTGTGGAGCCACTTTCCACTTCATCAATTTCAAATTTAAATCAACAGATTGTTCAGCAATCTTCAATGGATCAATCAATGAACTTAAGTCCGTTACTCTTGGTAATAATTTTCCTTGAACATTTTTTTCCCAGCCACTCACCTTTACATCAATTGCAGAATGAACAACCATTGGTGCATCATATGTTAAAAGAAGTTTCATTCCAAAACTGGAGTCTTTAGGTCTTATAAAATAGACATTAATTTCTTCTCTCGAACTGGCATCTCCCTTGAAGATGGTCAAAAAATTTTTTATCAAAGCAGAAGGCGTATTGTCCATGTTGCTTATATCTCTTAAACACAAGGCTTTACAGCTTTGGGCTAAAACGCTCGAGTATGGAACAATTTTTCCCTCATTATCAATCATACATGTCCAATGTTTCTTATGTAATACAAACCATTCTTGAATAGTTTGAATGTTGGGAACTTCAATGTCTTTCTTCACCCGAATCTTCAAGGAATGAGGGACAAAACATGGTACACAAAACCAATAATAAAATTTATATTTCTTTAAATCTGCAAAACTAATGATATTAAAACTCACGCATTGGTTAATATCTAATTTTGATTTAGTCCAAATCTCATCCACTCTTTCAGTTAAAAACTTGATCTTATCGAGATTCTTGAATTGATCTATTACATTGAAATTGAACAATTTACCCGAAATTGGAATACCTTCTGAAGGCAAGTTCGAACATTCTTCATCAAAACTTTGCTTGTTTAAAAAAAGATGGGCACTGTTGCTGCTTTGCGGGGTAGAAACGGGATCTAAAGTAGAGTACAAGTTTATACTGTCTGTGTTTAACTTTGTGATTTCGAGCTTTATACGTGACAGTTCATGAAAGAAACTTGTATCCAAGAACGATTGTATTGGTGGAACATATTTTAACGTCCTTTCAGATGTATCTGACATTATTATATCTCTGTTATTCTTCAATTGTTGGCTCTTATATGTTATCCTTTTATGTTCCTGTCAATGAGAACTAAAAATAACCGGAGTTAAACGAAGGACGTGCCCGTCATATTTGCAATCACCCGGATACAAACTAAGCAAAGATGTGATTCAAATGAGAACAATAAAACGCAAGTAATTAAAAATCAGAGAAATCCTCACCTAGTATTAATTTATAGTGTACATATTATTACTTACTATCCAGATGAATTCTGGTTGAAACATATTTAGTATTCACCACCCTCCATTGGTGTGTCTTCCAATGTCATATCATCTAATTCGTCTAATAATTCATCAATATTAATCTCTGGAGCATTATCCTCTTCATTAAGATCTTCAGGAATGTCTGCAGGCTTTTGGCTTTTATATAGATTGATACCACCTCTTAATTCCTCATCTTCTTCCAATTCTTGCAAGAATAATTCATAATCTCTTTCAGCACGTTCCATTTCTTGCTTAGCAGTCTTAGAGTTGTAGTCTTGAGAGGCATCAATGTCCTTGTGTTCCTTGGCCATTCTCTTTAATCTCCAGTTTCTATTCTTTCTGGTTCTTCTTTGGTAGTGCTTCTTAACCAATACAACATCCGGAATATAATCAGTTTCTAATGCATCGAATAATTGAGAGTTATAATTAGAGTTACCGACGAAGTAACCCATAACACTATCACCAGCGTGTAAAATCGCACCTAAATGAGATCTAATGTAGAATACTTGGTCATTCACACCCAAATCGGAGGCTCTAGCTACAGTGACATCAGCCAAAACATTCTTACCTCTACTTATACCTGTGGATTCAACATCTAATACAATGAATTCAACCATCTGGGTAGCATCTGCTAGAGAGTCAAAATTGTATCTCCAGTAAACGTTAGCAGATAAATCAGCAATTTGTAAAGTATTTGGGTCAATAAATTGAATAGTGTTAGAAACTTTGGAACATAAAACAAATTGTGAAATGTCACCCATAGCCTTGGCCAGTTTTTTTGGCAAGACAACTAGATCATCCTTACAGATTGGAACAATTTCAACAGAATATGAAAATTTATAAGTGGAAGAACCAGTATGGGTATCTTGAGAAATTAATTCTTCAGATTTCTTGTACTTTATCGGAACAACGGAATCCAAGAAATCAATCATCTTTACAGCGTGATTCTTTTGTGCATAGAAGAAATCCAAACCGTCCTTGGCTTCGGCAATAGAAATAGTATCAACATGAGCATTGTGCTTTAAAATTAATTGTTCCAAGTATAAGAATGTTCTCTTATGTGGGACCTTTTGTCTAATTTGAACAGCAGCTCTCCAAGTATGGGTAGTGTAAGACTTAGCACAGTCTGGACATTGCATAGCAATGACAACGTATTCAACTTCAAAAGTTTGTTGAATAATAGTGTTAGAAAAAGCTTCACCTTGAACAGTAAGTTTGACTCTAATACGTCTGGAATGGGGTTCAGTCCATATGAAGGAAGCATCCACTAACCTGACCTTAGTCAAACCTTTCAAACGACGAAGACATATTGCCAATAGTTCTCTGGATTCTAAATCGGCCTTAATCCACTGACCTGGTGGTTGTAAAAATCTCTCACAGTTTCTACAAAAGGAAATGTTAGCTTCTCTCGGAATGCCTTCGGTAATATCAACAGTTAGCTTGATACAATCGTAACACATAACTAAACCAGTGGAGCCATCGATGGGGGTACCACAGTTACAACAAAGAACGGTGGCACCTTGTTGTTCATGCATGTGTTGGTGATATTGTAGTTGATTTTGATCCATCGTTAATAGGTTAGTTTTGAGTCAAATATGATCGCTTGAACGTATTACTGATTCTTTACTGAGTGTAGAAATTCGATGACCATCAATTTTTTTTCAATGAGATAGATGCTCTCAGAAAATTTTCACTGAAAAACAATTATAGAATTGAAGATGTTACCCGCAGAATATCTTTGAGTAGTGTATATTATTTACATAGTATTGATATATATGGACCATTGTTTACATTCTTCGCTATTCGTTCTCTTCATTAACCGAACATTTCTGCATCTTTGTGACTAAAACGTCTATATTTTCTTCATTAAGTGCACTAATTGGAATACTGTCCCAGTTCTGTTCTTCACAAAATGCCTGAACATTTAGAAACTTGTTCATCGGTTCTATCTTGTCACTGTTGAGATCAGCTTTATTACACACAATCAAAACATTCTTAGATTTTACTTTTTGAAGACCACCAACCTCCTTTATCAGTATTTTTAGGGTGTCAAGAGGGTTTGGATCATCTAGACTTAATACAAATACCCAGCCCTTGGATCTTTCGATATGTTTTAAAAATTCCAATCCCATACCTCTATCTAGATGTGCATCTTCGATAATACCAGGAATATCTGCTACAGTAAAACTGGCACCAACTGATTCCCCTGAAATGGTTCCAATAGTTGGTCTCAGTGTAGTAAACTCCCAGCTTCCAATTCTTGGTCTTGCATTAGATATTTTATTCAAAATCGTCGACTTACCTGCATTTGGAAATCCAATAAGCCCTAAGTCTGCAATCGTTTTCAATTCAAACATGAAGAAGGATCCCAGGCCAGCTCTACCTACCTTTGAGAATCTTGGATTACGAATCATGCTAGTTAGGAAATGCATATTACCTAATCCACCCTTGCCGCCTTCCAGTAAGCATATTGGTTTTTCGCCCACTTCAGTTAAGTCAATACCAAATAATGGAATTTTGTCCATTGTTAACTCATCAGATCTTAAACCCTTATCATAACTGGTGACTTTCTTGTTTAATTGATTAAACCAATCTCTATTAGTATGGTATTCTTTTGTCTTATCCTTAAATAGCCAACCTTCCCCAGGTTCGTACGATTCCCTAAACAATTGCAAGTACTTTGGTTTGGTGTCTAACCCATTCCTTCCATAACATTTCAAATTGATCATCTTAGAATTTAAACGTTCCTTTAAGGAAGCTTCTGAATTTTCTGGCATGTCATCCAAAAATTTACGTACTATCTTTGGATCAACACACCATCGAATAACAGTACCTTTTGGAACACTTATCAAGACATCCTTACCCCTCCTACCATCTAACTGACGTGCTGCACCAGAGGAGCCATCACCACCAACGTATTTAGTTTTCAGTTTTGCTAAAGAATTCATACCTTCAACAGCCTGGACATAAACACTCCCACCACTCCCACCATCACCGCCATCTGGAGGCCCGATGCTCCTGTTGGCATCTCTCATAAAAGAAATGGCACCATTACCACCACTACCACTCCGACATTCTACGATTCTAACATCCACAAAGTTCCCCTGGGTGTGATTATGCTTATTATACTGTCGCAGGTAGTTCAATGAAGTGAAATTCATCAAAGAAGATCTAATATCGATATACTTACTCTCAGGTGGCGTAGAAATAATTTGTATAGGAAACTTACCATTCCTTGTTATCTCTGATTCATAGGCATCTATATGGAAGTCAGTCACACTTCGAGTAGTTTCACTGTTTACTGATTCATTCAGATTGCTTAACCACATTTCATTTTCCATCAAAGTTGGTGCATTGTCAGGTAAAGTGGACTTGAGCCTTTTAAATATCTTCGAGAGTAGAGCACTGCTTTGTATGGCTCTCATTTCATATGATATATCTGATAGTCGTCTTTTATTATTCTTTTGATATTGCTTGTCTTAAATATGTATACAATTTGTTGTATTGCGCGCCGTGTAATTAATGTTCTTTATGTTCTTGAATACTTTTGATATATTAAAAGGTGTAGAGAATACTACAAATGCTTATGTATAGAGCTATATACCTATTCCATTTTCTCATCCTCATGTTCCCCCATTTCTTTCCTTAATTTTATCTTTAGTGTTTCCACATTATGTAACATCTTTCTCATTGAATTTGGACCATCACCAAACATCATCATTTCAATATTATCCAACTCCTTTCTCCACTCATTTACCTCTTTGTTCAGACTTACCAAATGGTTTTGTAATAAGTATTTATTCTCCAAATTGTATTTTGCACGCGATAACTTGATTTGGTTCAGATAGTTATGTATTTTATCACTCAACACAGAGGCATCCGAGCTTGGTTCGCTCAGTTGTTCCAAGATCTCCTTCAATGCTTCAGGCGGATTCCAGTTATCCATGACGAACTCTGTGGTGTTCGAATTCGATATATCGATCTGTTTTGCTAGATCTACAGATAAACGATCTAGTAAGTTAACATACTCCAGGGAATCTCTGTTGATACTCTCCATATACGTAACGTATTCCTTTAAATTTGGATTTGATTGTGCTTGTGTGCCTACCAATTCCATGTTGTCATCTTTCAACTGTCTAATACTCCCAATCTGTGCTTCCCTAGTCTTATATTTTGTATATTTCAAATCAGCAGAGCTTCCTAGTAAGTCATCGTATTCTCTAGATAGAGTATCTAGTATTTTCAGTATACTTTCATCAGATGCCTCTGCTGTCAGTTTTTTCAAGGAATTCAGTGTTTCCAGCACATTTTCGTGATTGCTTTGTAAACTTTGCTCCAATTCACAAAGTGAATCAAAATAAACATTTTCTCTGTCCTCTACTGCCATAACTTTATCCTCTCGATAATGCCTTTATTACGTTAAAGTACTTCTCTTAAATTTTTGTTTTCATCCTCTCAGTTGTTCCAGTAATATAAATTTTTCAAATTCGCAAAAGCTGTAAAAAATCAATCCTATTATTATTGTTATTGTATTTGCCACAAGGTATAAACATTCCAAGACAAGTGATAAAACTATGAGTGAGGACGTGCAATCTAGGTTGTTGCGGGATGTTAAATTGAATCTAAGGAAAGCCGCTGCAGAATTAGGTCAATGGAAACTTTATAAATCATCTAAATGGGCAATTGAGGCCCTGCAAGGCATGTCCATGATCCCAGATAGTTCATCGTTTTCCCTCAATGACGATAGTGATGCTTCTCCGCCAAAAAGTAGTAATGTTTTTATGGATGAGATACCAGAGTCTGTTCCAAGAATGAACGCAGGCTTTACCGAAGAGGAGTTCGATACTTATTTACTAGCTTCTTCTCTGTTTGAATGTAAGGAATTCGATAGATGCATATACTTTTTAAAAGAGGTTACAGAACCACGATTAAAATTTTTTAAATTATACTGTACACTATTGTCATTGGATAAGAAGGCATCTGAGGCAAATGAGAGTTTTTTAATGACAGGTAATTTACCACAGAATCAGAGCTTCAAAGATACTGATCCAAAGGATAGGATTTTTCAAGAAGAAGCCAGGAAAAAAGAAAGGGGTGTGTTTCATTCCGAAGATGGTCACACAACTAGTATAGCTCTGATCTTACGAGAATTGAGGGAATACCTCGAAAATGGCCACATTTTTGATACTAGGGAAGGCGAACTGGGTCTAGCATTACTCTACTACTTGAAAGGCCTTTTATTAAGTGCAGGAGGAAATAAATCACAGGCATTGACAGCCTTTTTTAAATCATTATCAATATACTCTTTTAACTGGACTTGTTGGTTTGAGTTATTAAATTGCATATCAAGAGCAGACGAATCCCTCTTGCTTCTGAAACATTTAAATGAAAAATTTACTTTGGGGAAGTTAAATCAAATTGGTACACAACAATCAAAGGAGCATAATATAATGGTAAAATTTTTTAAATTAGCATTATTCCAAGAATTCAGTGGAAATATTGAAGAGTTTTTAGTCAATTTAGAATTCCTTTTAACTGTATCCCCTAACTTCGGTTATTTAAAAGCCCAGAATGCTTTAGTGTATTATAACCACATGGATTACATAAATGCCGAGAACATCTTTGATACGATTGTAAAATGTGATCCATATAGACTAGAAGATTTGGATGTATATTCCAATATTCTATATGTGATGCAAAAAGATGCAAAGTTAGCACATTTAGCACAATTTGCTTTTAAAGTGGATAAATTTCGGCCCGAGACTAACTGTATTCTAGCAAACTTCTTTAGTCAGAGACAAGAGCATGAAAAATCAATAATGTATTTTCGACGGGCACTACTCTTGGATAAGAAATCTACCAGTGCTTGGACATTAATGGGTCATGAGTTCGTCGAAATGAAAAATTCTCATGCAGCAATTGAATGTTATCGTAGAGCAGTTGATATAAATCCAAGAGATTTCAAAGCTTGGTATGGTTTAGGTCAAGCATATGAAGTTCTGGAGATGCATATATATTCCCTTTACTATTTTCAAAAAGCTTGCACATTAAAGCCACTCGATCGTCGTATGTGGCAGGCGGTGGCTGCTTGCTATGCTAAATTAAAATATACAAGTGGAGCTATTAAGAGTTATGAAAGAGCATTGCAACTTTCGAATAATCCAGACCAAGATACTCTTCTCTACTTCCGCCTGGCCGAACAATACGAGCAAGCACTTGATCCTGAAAAATGCAAACTATATATGAAAAAATGTGTGGAGTTAGAGAATTCCACTGAAGGTCTTGTAACTGATGAGTCTATTAAGGCCAAACTGTGGTTAGCGAAGTACGAAGTGAAGATGAAGAATTATGAAAACGCATACAACTATGCAATAAGCGTAACCAACGGCACATCGCAAGAGATAGAAGAGGCACGTGCTATTGCAAGAAATTGCAGAATGCTGGTAAAATAAAATTTGCATCGATAAAACTATTAATCGCATCTTATACATGTTTAATACATTTGTAATATTATTATAACATTCAATAAAATATACTATGGTGTATGGATGTTTTTTGAAAAATTATTTATTTACCTTTTTAAAAATTTGTACAGTTAGGATGAACTAAGGAACATTTAAAGTTAACCAATATAAAACATCTACGTAGATTCAAATAAAACCAGTGTGTTATTAGGAGTTTGAGAAGACACTATATTATATTATATTTAAGAAATGTCCGATCTTCCACCAGCTCCACCGCCAGGATTTATTTCCGATGAGGACGATAATTTACCTCCTCCACCTCCTCCAGGGTTTGAAGATACAGAAGCACCTCCTCCCCCACCAGAATATGAGAATGATGAAGGTATACTTTTAACACCTCCTCCTCCACCTCCACCTGGATTAGATATAGATTTACCTCCACCTCCACCACCACCAGGATTTTCTGATGACGAGATGAGAGAACCTCATCCAGCGGAACCTTCACAACCAGAGCCGGTAAACGAGGAGGAGAAAATAGTGGCTATTAATAACAAGAGAGCATTTGATAATGGACATGGGAATGTAAATTTTAAGAAACGAAAGAAATCCAAGGGAAACAAGAGAATTAAAAAGAGCTTAGTGACTTCGAATAAAATTGAAATGCCACCTGAACATCTACGTAAAATAATAGAGAGTCACTCGGATATGACATCCCAAAGATTTAATTATGATAAGAGAGCATTCTTGGGTGCACTCAAATATCTGCCACATGCCGTTTTAAAATTGATTGAAAATATGCCCCAACCATGGGAACAGGTCAAAGAAGTCAAGGTGTTGTATCATGTATCTGGGGCAATTACCTTTGTTAATGAAATTCCAAGAGTAATTGAACCAGTGTATACTTCTCAATGGTCCGCTACATGGATCGCAATGAGAAGGGAGAAACGTGATAGAACACATTTTAAGAGAATGAGATTTCCAGCATTTGATGATGATGAACCTCCTTTATCATACTCTGAACATATCCAAAGTATAGAACCGCTTGATGCAATTGCATTAAACCTAGATGACTACGACGATGAAGCTGTGAAAGACTGGCTTTACGATGCTCATCCATTGATAGATGATTCTGAGAGAGTCAATGGTACTTCATATAAAAAGTGGAATTTAAATTTTGCTATAATGTCGAACCTTTATAGATTATCGACACCACTTAGAGATGAAGTCACAGATAAAAACTATTATTATTTATTTGATAAGAAAGCTTTTTTAACATCAAAGGCTCTGAACAATTCCATCCCTGGTGGGCCAAAGTTTGAACCATTATTCCCAAAGGAAGAGGAAGAAGATTATAATGAATTCAACTCTATTGATAGAATAATTTTCAGAGTACCAATTAGAAGTGAATATAGAATTGCATTCCCACATTTGTTCAACTCACGTCCCCGTGCAGTAGAACTATCGTGGTATAATGACCCCATTTCATGTCTAACAAAGAACGAAGACGATGCTGATGTACCAGCATTTTACTTTGACAAATCGTTAAACCTTATTACATTTTCTGACATCCCAAAAAAATGTCAACCCCGTGTCAATGAAGATTTCGGAGAATTAATTTTGCCTGACACATTCGGTCCATTATTGTCCGAAGAAGAATTGACTCCATCAGAAACCAAAGATGCCATTTCATTATATGAGGCACCTTTCCCATTTAATAGAAGATCAGGTAAGATGGTCAGAGCTCAAGATGTTGCTCTGGTCAAAAAATGGTATCTGCAGCATCCTGACGAAGAATATCCTGTCAAAGTTAGGATTTCTTATCAAAAATTACTAAAGAATCATGTATTTAATGAATTGAGAAAGAAACCTGTATCCAAGAAGAAAAAGGTAAAATTACTAAAGTCATTAAAGAATACAAAATATTTTCAACAGACCACCATAGATTGGGTAGAGGCGGGTTTGCAACTCTGCCGTCAAGGTCACAATATGCTAAATTTACTAATTCATCGTAAAGGTTTAACATATTTACATTTGGATTACAATTTTAACTTGAAACCAACAAAGACACTAACTACAAAAGAGCGTAAAAAATCAAGATTTGGTAATGCCTTTCACTTGATGCGGGAAATTTTGAAAATGATAAAATTGCTTGTTGATGCACATGTTCAATACCGTTTAGGTAACGCGGATGCATTTCAATTGGCTGATGGTATCTACTATATTTTGAATCATTTAGGCCAATTAACTGGTATTTACCGTTACAAATATAAGGTTATGCACCAGATTAGAGCTTGTAAGGATTTAAAACATGTTGTTTATTATAGATTTAACAAGATTATAGGAAAAGGACCTGGTTGTGGCTTCTGGCAACCGGCTTGGCGTGTTTGGATTTTCTTTATGAGAGGTATTATTCCATTGCTGGAGAGATGGTTAGCCAACCTATTAACACGTCAATTTGAAGGACGTACTAACGAGATTGTCAAATCCACTACGAAACAGAGAACTGATGCATATTATGATTTAGAACTCAGAGCCTCTCTCATGAATGATATTTTAGATATGATTCCCGAGGGCATAAGACAGAACAAGGCTCGAACAATTTTGCAGCATCTGAGTGAAGCTTGGAGATGCTGGAAAGCCAATATTCCTTGGGATGTCCCTGGTATGCCTGAACCTATCAAAAATATAATCGAACGATATATTAAGGCTAAGGCAGATGGCTGGGTTTCTGCGGCTCATTATAACCGTGAACGTATCAGACGTGGTATCCATGTTGAAAAGACTGTAGTAAAAAAGAATTTAGGTAGATTAACGAGATTATGGGTTAAGAATGAACAAGAAAGACAGAAACAAATTGAAAAAAATGGTCCAGACATCACACCTCAGGAAGCTACCACTATATTTTCTACCATGGTTGATTGGCTTGAAGCTAGAAACTTTTCTCCTGTTCCTTTCCCACCTTTAACATATAAAAATGACACCAAAATTTTGGTTTTGGCGCTGGAAAACTTGAAAGACGTATACGCTTCCAAAGTTCGTCTTAATGCTTTGGAAAGAGAAGAGCTAGCCCTTATTGAAGAAGCTTACGATAATCCACATGACACTTTGAACAGAATTAAAAAATATCTTTTAACACAAAGAGTTTTTAAACCCGTGGATTTATCAATGATGGAGCATTATCAATCTATTTCACCTGTGTTCACAGTTGATCCTTTGGAAAAGATCACAGATGCGTATTTAGACCAATATTTATGGTACGAAGCTGACCAGCGGAAGCTTTTCCCTAATTGGATCAAACCAAGTGATGCTGAAATCCCTCCTTTGTTAGTTTATAAATGGTCTCAAGGTATCAATAACATTGACGAAGTTTGGGATATTTCCAAGGGTCAATCAACCGTCATGTTGGAAACTACTTTAAGTGAACTTGCTGAAAAGATTGATTTCACTTTGCTAAATAGATTATTGAGATTAATTGTTGATCCGAACATTGCTGATTACATTACCGCAAAAAATAATGTTATCATAAACTTTAAAGACATGAGTTATATCAACAAGTATGGTTTGTTGAGAGGCCTTCAATTTGCTTCATTCATCTACCAATATTATGGTCTGGTGATGGATCTTTTAATTTTAGGTATCGACAGAGCAATGGACTTAGCTGGCCCACCTGAAAGTCCAAATGATTTCATGCAATTTAAAAGCCCGGAAATTGAAAAAAGACACCCAATAAGATTATATTCACGTTACCTAGACAAGATCCACATATTATTCCATTTTGATGAAGATGAGGCAGATGAACTTACTGATGATTTCCTTTCTGAAAATCCTGATCCAAATTTTGAAAATGCAATTGGGTATAATAACAAGAGATGCTGGCCAAAAGATTCTAGAATGCGTCTAATGCGCCAAGATGTCAATTTAGGTAGAGCCGTATTCTGGGAAATCGAAGGACACGTACCAAAATCACTTACAAATATCAATTGGGAATATACATTTGTTTCAGTATATAGCAAAAACAATCCGAATCTGCTATTTTCAATGTGTGGTTTTGAAGTTCGTATTTTACCGAGACAGAGAGTTGACGAAGTTATGACTACTGACGAAGGTGTCTGGGATTTAATTGACGAAACCACTAAACAAAGAACGGCAAAGGCGTATCTAAAGGTCTCTGATGACGAAGTAAAAAAATTTGAAAGCAGAGTTAGAGGTATTCTAATGACTGCTGGTTCAAGTGCGTTCACTAAGATTGCCGCGAAATGGAATACTGCCTTGATATCACTATTCACATACTTCAGAGAAGCTATTTTAACGACAGAAAGTTTATTAGATATTCTGGTCAAAGCTGAAACAAGAATTCAAAATCGTGTAAAATTGGGTCTAAATTCTAAAATGCCAACACGTTTCCCCCCAGCTGTGTTTTATACCCCAAAGGAATTAGGTGGACTGGGTATGATTAGTGCATCTCACATATTGATTCCTACTTCGGATCTATCTTATTCAAAGCAGACTGACACTGGTATTACTCATTTTCGTGCGGGTATGACCCATGAAAACGAGAAATCCATCCCAACAATATTCAGGTATATTACAACTTGGGAAAACGAGTTTTTAGACTCCCAAAGAGTGTGGGCTGAGTACGCTACTAAAAGACAAGAAGCTATTCAACAAAACCGTAGATTAGCATTTGAAGAATTAGAAGGTTCTTGGGATAGAGGTATTCCACGTATCAGTACTTTATTTCAAAGGGATCGTCATACTTTGGCCTATGACAGGGGTCACAGAATCCGTAGAGAATTCAAACAATACTCACTTGAAAGGAATAATCCTTTTTGGTGGACTGATTCTCACCATGATGGTAAGCTATGGAATTTAAATGCTTACCGTACCGATGTAATCCAGGCTCTTGGGGGTATAGAAACTATCCTAGAACACACACTGTTTAAGGGTACTGGTTTCAATTCTTGGGAGGGCTTATTCTGGGAAAAGGCATCTGGCTTTGAAGATTCAATGCAGTTCAAGAAGTTGACACATGCCCAACGTACAGGGCTAAGTCAAATTCCAAACCGTCGTTTTACACTCTGGTGGTCTCCAACAATCAATAGAGCCAACGTCTATGTTGGTTTCGTTGTACAACTAGATTTAACAGGTATTTTCTTACATGGTAAGATTCCAACCTTGAAAATTTCTTTAATTCAGATTTTCCGTGCTCATTTATGGCAAAAGATTCATGAAAGTATTGTTTTTGATATTTGCCAAATTTTGGATGGTGAATTAGATGTATTACAAATAGAATCTGTCACCAAAGAGACTGTGCATCCGCGTAAGTCTTACAAAATGAATTCTTCTGCTGCCGATGTAACTATGGATAGTTTGTATCAATGGGAGGTTGCCAAACCTTCTTTACTGCATGAATCTAATGACACTTACAATGCCACCACAACTAACAAGATGTGGTTTGATGTGCAGCTGAGATATGGTGATTATGATTCTCATGACATTTCACGTTACGTTCGTGCAAAGTATTTGGATTATACTACTGATAACGTGAGCATGTATCCATCTCCTACAGGCGTGATGATTGGTATCGATCTAGCCTATAATATGTACGACGCTTACGGGAATTGGTTCAATGGATTGAAGCCCCTTATCCAAAACGGTATGAAGACCATTATGAAGGCCAATCCTGCCTTATATGTTCTTCGTGAACGTATCAGGAAGGGTCTACAAATATACCAGTCCAACGTGCAGGAACCCTTTTTGAATTCTTCAAATTACGGGGAGTTATTCAACAATGATGTTAAATTATTTGTAGATGATACGAATGTATATCGTGTTACAGTTCATAAGACATTTGAAGGTAACGTTGCTACAAAGGCTATTAACGGTTCTATTTTCATATTGAATCCTAAAACGGGTCATCTATTTCTAAAGATTATTCACACATCTGTGTGGACTGGTCAGAAGAGGTTAAGTCAGTTGGCAAAGTGGAAAGCTGCAGAGGAAGTAAGTGCATTGGTTAGATCATTCCCAAAAGAAGAACAACCTAAACAGATTATTGTCACTCGTAAGGCCATGCTTGATCCATTAGAAGTTCATATGCTCGATTTCCCAAATATCGCTATTAGACCAACGGAATTAAGATTACCATTTTCTGCTGCAATGTCTATTGATAAGCTATCCGATGTTGTAATGAAAGCTACTGAACCTCAAATGGTTCTTTTCAATATCTATGATGATTGGTTAGACAAGGTTTCATCATACACAGCATTTTCAAGATTAATTCTGTTATTAAGAGGTATGAAGACTGACGAAGAAAAGGCTAAGACGATTTTACTCGCTGATCCTACTATTCCAATTAAAAAACATCACTTATGGCCATCTTTTACTGATGAGCAATGGATATCTATCGAATCTCAAATGCGTGATTTAATTCTAACTGAATACGGTAAGAAGTACAATGTTAATATTTCTGCATTGACCCAAACTGAAATTAAGGATCTGATCTTAGGTCAAAATATCAAGGCTCCTTCTGTTAAGAGGCAGAAGATGGCTGAGATTGAAGCTGCAAGAGCTGATAATGAAGAAAATGCTGCTTCCACTGTCATGAAGACAAAAAGCATAAATGCACAAGGTGAAGAAATTGTTGTTGTTACGTCTGCTAATTACGAGAACGAATCCTTTAATTCCAAGAATGAATGGAGAAAGAATGCAATTGCTAATAGCTTATTGTATTTACGTTTAAAGAACATATACGTGGCTTCTGAAGATTTTGTTGAAGAGAAAAATATTTATGTATTGCCACAGAATCTACTTAAGAAGTTTGTTGAAATTTCTGATGTCAAGATACAGATTGGTGCGTTTATTTATGGTGCCTCACCCGAAGGACATCCAAATGTCAAGGAAATCAGAACGATAGCCCTAGTCCCGCAATTGGGTAATAGTAGAACTGCTCAATTGGGTAAATTGCCAAATCAAGAAAACCATTCGGATCTCGAAGGCTTAGAACTTTTGGGCTGGATTCATACCCAGACTGACGATTTGAAATTTATGTCAGCAGCCGAAGCAACTAACCAAGCGGCTATGTTTGCTAATCATCCTAATAGTAAAGAACTGATTGATTTAAGTATTTGTTCCAAATCAGGATCAGTTTCTTTGGCTGCCTACACTTTAACTGACGAGGGTTATCAATGGGGTTTGGAAAATAAGGACACAACTGCAGTGGTACCTGAAGACTTTGAACCAACTTTTAGTACATATGCTCAATTGCTGTTATCTGATCGTGTTCTGGGCAACTTCTTGGTACCAACTGGTAGTGTATGGAATTACACCTTTATGAGTGCTAGTTTCAATGCAGATTTATATTATGATATGAGGCTTGGTATTCCAATTGACTTTTATAATGAATTGCATCGTGCCACGCATTTCTTACAGTTCAACGATTTAGCAGGCAACGAAGAACTTGAAGCAGAGCAAGAGGACTTATTAGCATAATTTTACATATTTCAATATAATATATATTTATGTATGGGCAACTACAAGAGTCTCTACCATTCTATGTTGTTTCAAAAATTGACGTACGTCAAATTCTCAACAACCATCGCAAAAAAAAAAAAACCCTTTCCAAGAGAAAACAATTCTAATCCCAATAATAGCAGCAAAGGTATCCTCCTTTCAGAGCACTTATACATGATAAATAAGATGCCGTATGCAAATAGATATGAGGATGGGAATACAGGTCGAAGTAAAACAGAATATCCAAATGATGATAGGGAAAAGGTGAGTTTAAACCAACCTCCGGAGAGCAACACAAACTCAAACAAAGCGAAGAATGTGACTGAGAAGTCTAGTAACACAGGAGGAGGAAGAATGAAACCAAAGAATTTTAGAATTAAGAAACAGAAGAAAAAGAGACAGCGAGGAAGGAAAAGTGCTGGCACAATAAATCAGATCAATAATGTAAAAGATCAGGAAAACAAAAACAAATCTGAATCGGAAAGACATACTACCACTTCAAATATAACCACACTACCTTCAAATCTTCCATTGAGTAAGGGCAATTACGTAGAAAAAAGTGTGCTAACTCCCCAAGGAATAAGAGATAAATTGCGTGCATCAATAAATCCATTATTAGAAGAAGGATACAGTTTAGAGTACGTCGCAAAATCTTCTGGAAACAATGTAAACTCATTGCTGGAGATTCTTGGTGAATATGGTTTGGTAATCGAACCTTACATGGAATCCCAAAATCGTATATGGCTAGTGGTAGAGGATCCAAAACTCATACAGCAGAATGATGAAAAATGCCGAGAGTTTCGAAATGAGACCAATAAAGATTTAATGCACATAAACCAAGGCCGTATATCCAAAGAACATATTATTCAAAATAATTTAAAACACCAAAACCAGGATACACCTTACTGTAATTTGTCGTATATGAAGATGACAGATACAGACTCTGAACATTCTCATTCGCAAGGAAAAATGACAATTATAGAAACACCAGAGGAAAAGATATCTTTTTCACCTACCAATGGTGTCATTTCTCAATCGAAAGTGATAAAGCCTGCTAATTGGACTAATATAAACACATCTGCTAATAAACAGACATTTAATAATATACCATCTTTTGATTTTGGTTTAGCCAAAAAACTCTCAAGGGAGCTGTACAATAATTCTACTCCAGGGAAAGAAGATTGGCTTTACGAAGCAAAAGTTGATATAGTATCAGATAACGAATCTGAGAATATCATTACAGAGGAACCGCAGATCAAATATCCAACTAGCATAAAAAATGGAAATGTACATCCCTCACCAGCAATGGAAACTGAGCTGATAAATGAAGTTAGAAGTTTCATGTTCAAAACTAAGATGGAAATTGCAAAACTCTCATCCTCAAAATATAAGAATAAATTCAACTTGAAGAATTTGAGTTTGGACAATAATAATAAGTTATTACACAGCAAGAATATTATAATTGGTGATATCAATCGATTTTTCGATTCAATATTGCGTGATGATATAAATAATAAACCTGTAATAATACCAGAGGGAGAGAAGAATCAAAACCTTACTCCGAAAGGTTTTATGATACCACAAACCAATATAAAACCTAATCAACAAGCTACCAGATTTCCTGTTAACAAAGCAGCTGATTTCAAAATTAAACATGAACAAAGTTTGAATAATTTAATGCTTGATGAAAATAAGAATAATAACGAGTTGGTAAATTATAGTTTTGTTAAGATTGAAAAGGTATGTACAGTCTGTTTTTTCCAAATGAATTGAAATTACTAACATAATTATTAATATAACGATTGGAACCATACACATACAATTGGTTTCTCTGGCGTCTTATCTTGTTTTAAAAAGTCCAAAGCTTCCCATTTTACTCCATATAACCCTGTCTTCCAGAGGTAGACACCACATTGATTTACATAATCGTAAACATCTTGGCATATATACTAGCAATGAAACTGCAATTTCACAGTCAACCAGTCAACCAGCCGACTATCCTACTAACTTATAGAACGTATAAGAGCACATAAAATATGTACGTATATATTCTTTTAAAGTTTACATTTCTAGCTTAATTTGCCACCCAGTTTTTGTAACATTGTCCTTATGGGTTTATTTAATTAGGGCTAGTACTACAACTAACGAACGCCTCAATTACAAAAAAAATCCGAAGAGGAGCCATAATAGGCAAATGATACAATACTTTGTAAAACAGGCATTCGATAAAAAGAACAAGTAGATATACCAACAGAATTGTTCATTGTACTGATAACCATTGATACAATCTCCTGGGCTGACTTGGAACTGTAATATATGCCTAAAACACCAGAAAGAAAGAGACGTTTAAGTCATACCAAATCAAGTGAAAGTAATTATGAAGAAACTGATTCAAAGTCATCAGTGACGAGACATGGTGCCAAAGAAGAACCTACAAAGAGGAGGAGAGATTATAAATTTGCTCCGTTGAATAACATGGACTCTAAAGGCCAAAATGAAACCAAAGTACTGCGATCAATATCTGTATCCCAAGTTAGAAATACAGCAAATCACAAAAATTCAAATTCCAAACAACCCAAAATATCTTTGAAAGTAGCTAAAGGTGCAAAGTTAAGAAGGGAATTATCACTTAATTCAAAACGAAGACTGATGGAGAGGCAGGAATTACAGAATTCTGTAGGCGAAAGCGATGGGCAACTTGAAGAAGTTGTCTGGAGATATAGTCCTGACAAAAGGGTAATGTCTGATAAAACAATGGACTCCTCTGATTATTCAGATAATACAATCAATAATGGTAACAAATCACCAACAACTCCTCCAGTAAAAAACAAATCAAATAATAACATTGAAAATCTACCATCTGCATTTATACCTTCCACATTAAAGTCAATTCTTAGTTTCAACAACATGAACCATACTGGAAACTTGCTAGATTCAAACGTTACAATAAACTTTATGAAACAGGAAGTAAAAACTATCGAGAAAGCAGAACGAAAATCTTCTAAGGAGCTTCTTCGTGACATCGACGATATTCTGGACGATATTCAAAATGATGGACCCTCAAAGAGAAATAGCGAACTTTTAAATGATATTCCATCGTCACCAATTAGGTTCGAGATAGCTAAGGAGCATCAAGAAACAATAACAAATAATGAAAATAAAACCAATGGCACAACTAATGATGGTGATGATTCACTTCTTGAAGTGCTAACGCAACATAATTACATACCACAAGGGGATACTAAAGAACTAGTGAAAGAAGAGGTCACAGTCGAACTTGAAGAGAAGTCCACGGCATATACCAAGGACGCTGTGATATTAAAAGATGATGAAGAATCTACAGAGGCAGTTAAACAGATAAAGATTTCCTCAATTAAGAAAGGGCATTTACAAAAAATTGAAAAGCATACTTCTAATATTAATGAAGATTTTTCAGATGATTCATTAGATGATTCTATTTTAGATTTATTGAACAAACCAAGATCTGTCAAGATAGAGATTGATACATCTCAGACGATAGAGAATAGTCGCAAAATTACTCAGAATACCAACAATAGCATTGCTAACACCAAAAAATTAGAAGAATATACGAAGCTAGCTCAAACTGGTGTAACAAGAGAAGGTGTTTGCAGATTAGTAATATCTAGCATACAAGAAATGACATTACCAAAGATTGGTAAACAAAAGATATTATCATGCATCGATTGTGTTGGGACCACTAATCGAATCATCATTAGGCATCCATGGGTATACCTAGATTATGTAGAAGGGGATGTTATACATATCGTTGAAGGTAAATTTGCACCTAACAAGAGACTGTTGTCTGATGATATGGATCCCAATACTGGTGTAGCCAATGATAATTTGCTAATATTAAATCCAGATTTATTACTTTCAGCTACTACGATTGGGTCGACCATCCATTGTCTGAGGGATGGTGTTATACAAAATCAATTCAGGGACACGAGGGGTGATGTGAGTATTGTCATGACTATTGGTAATATTGTACATGAATTACTACAGGATTCATTCAAGTATAAATTAAATCATTCCAGAGTCACTATGGATTATTTAAAGGAGAAATTGGATATCCTCTTAGACGTTTATTCGTATGCTATCATTGTTTGCAATGAAACAATTGAGAATACTAGAGAAGAAATACTAAACACCCATTTGACTAACATTTATGAATTTGTAAATAAATATGTCCAAGAGAGTAATTATGGGATACTTGTATCAGAATCTGGAACAAGAAGAACAGTACCCTTAACAATTTCCAACGTTATTGATATTGAAGAAAATATTTGGTCTCATATATATGGGTTAAAGGGGTTTCTTGATGCTACTGTCGAGGCCCATAAGGAAGCCAAGAAATTTATTGTACCATTAGAGGTAAAGACAGGTAAAAATAGAAGTTTATCCCATGAGGCACAGGGTCTAGTTTATACTTTATTGTTGCATGACAAGTATGAATTGCCGATTGATTTTTTCCTATTACTTTACACTAGGGATAAGACCATGAGTATGTATCCTCGTATTTTGCATAATATCAAGAGTATTTTAATGAAGAGGAATCAGATGGCTACTTCCCTAAAGTATCGTTTAAAGGAAATAACAACAAGGGAAAGGTTACCATTTAAGTTACCACCAATCTTAGGTAATTCTGGATGCGATTTTTGCTTTACAAAGGAACCCTGTATGGTTCTTAATAAATTAATTGAGGATGGTACCTCTGAGGAGAGTGGATTGAAGCCTATGGAATTTGATGCATTGACTAATCATTTGAATACAAATATTGGCGTTTACAAAGAATTTTTCCTCAAGTATAATGATTTGATTACAAAGGAGGAATCAAGTATAAGTAATGTTAACCAAGAGTTATTTTTAATTGACAGTGCAACTAGAGAATCTCTAACGGGTCGTTGTTTGTCACATTTAACCGTTTCTGAGATTAAAAGAAATGAGAGTAACACTGATGGTGACGATACCTATTTATATCATTTCGTTAGATTTGAGGAGAATGGGATTTCTATGCTTAATTCACAATTGTCAATGGATGATATGGTAATAATTAGTGATGAGAGTGGTCATTTTGCCTTATGTCAGGGATTTGTCACTGAGATCACTGCAATTTCTGTGACAATATCAACAAAGAGGAAGTTGTTGACTAATAAAGTGACTAATAAAGTGAACCATATTACGAGTATACAAAGTGTCATTGATCCTCAAGTAAATGAGACTCAAAGTCTTGCGACACAAAATGTTGTAACTTATAGAATCGATAAGAATGATATTGAACAAAGTTTATCCACTGCAAGATTCAATTTATTGAATTTATTTTTACCACCAGTGAACCCTGGTGAACCTTATAAGGATGAGAAGACACGGCGCGTAACGATAACGAAACGATCTCAAGGTGGTGACGAACGGTTAAGAAAATTATTAATCGATGGGGATGAACCTCGATTTGTTTCTGAGTCGTTACCACCTTTGGTACCATATACATTACCAAGGGATAAAGATCTTAATGAGGATCAAGTACATGCGATAGATAAGATTTTAAGGGCAAAGGATTATGCATTGGTATTGGGTATGCCTGGAACTGGTAAGACAACAGTTATTGCAGAGTTGATCAAGATTCTTGTTGGTAAGGGGAAAAAAATTCTTTTAACCTCGTATACTCATTCTGCTGTGGATAATATTCTTTTAAAATTACTCGATTGCGATATTTCTACGATTCGATTAGGTTCAAGACGAAATGTGCATTCGATGACACAACGATACCTACCTAAATTTGAATCTCAGGTCCGTACTTACGATGATTTCCTTCAAATTATCAATGGCACATCACTTGTGGCTAGTACATGTCTTGGGATCAAGGATTTATTATTTACATTAAAGGATAAAGATTTTGATTATGTGATCCTTGACGAGGCGAGCCAAGTATCTATGCCTGTTGCATTGGGTCCCTTACGATATGGTGATAAGTTTATCCTTGTTGGTGATCATTATCAATTACCACCTCTTGTAAAGAATGACTCTGCAAGGTTTGGTGGGTTAGAGGAGAGTTTGTTTAAGATGTTGTGCGAATCACATGGTGATGCTGTAGTGGAATTAAGGTATCAATATCGTATGTGCGGTGATATCTTGAAACTATGTAATCATTTGGTTTATGATGGGAAATTGGTATGTGGTAATGACAATGTAAGGGATCAAAAATTTGATATTGGTGATTTGAGTCGATTAAGGGAGTGTCATGTTGGTGAGGAAAAAAAAGGTTGGTTAGAAGAAGTGTTGGATCCAGTGAAAAGAGTTATATTTTTGGATTATGATCAAGAAGGTAGTCTAAGGGAGACCGTTGATGGGGATAATATTATTAATATTGGAGAATGTGATATTGTGTCTAATGTAGTTCAGGGGATTCTACATTGTGGTGCAACTAGTGATCGTATTGGTGTGATGACATTGTATAGAGGGCAATTACGTTTATTGAGACGAGAATTGGGCGGTATTGATAATTTAGAGATTTTAACAGCGGATCAATTTCAGGGACGTGATAAGGATTGTATTATTATCTCTATGGTACGTAGCAATGAGGAATCTCGAGGTGGGAGTCTGTTAAGAGAGATTCGTAGAGTGAATGTGGCGATGACTAGAGCTAAATCCAAGCTAATTATTATTGGATCAAGGAGAACTATTGGGACCGTAGAGGAGATTCAAGGGTTTATGAAATTATTGGAAGATCAGAGATGGATTTATGAGTTACGAGGTAATGATATCTCCAGTTACAAATTTGTAACTGGAGATACTGTTAGAATCAAAAGAACTGGAGCCAAGAATATTAATGGAGGTTCTCGATTGGTTCGAGACAAACCCATCACTAGACAAGCACTTGAATTTTAAATCGACATCGTTTATATTAAAGTTAAATAAATAGTAAAAACGTCTCTTTATACAGAGGTAACCAATTTCATTGCAGAGTCACCAACAAACCAAGTGATAACATTACCAAAGAGCGCATTGACCTCAGCACATGGAATTTGAATGTTTTTATCATCAAAGATTTCTTTCATTGCTTGTTGTTTGCCTGCACCGTCTGCAAAGAATGCTATTGCCTTTGCCTTACCAAACTCTACCAACGTCATTGTAATTCTGTCAGCTGGTGGTTTTGGTGAATCCCTACAGTACAATACTCTTCTAATTTTTTCATCTCTCAAATAGCGATGAGCAGCATCAGGGAAAAGAGAAGCAGTATGACCATCTGGTCCGGATCCAAGTAAGATCAAATCCATCTGTGCTGGTAATGCCTTCTCATACTCTGCGGCAATCCTTTCGTACTCCCGTGTAGCCAATAGAGATTCATCGATAGTGACAACTTGTGGTTTCACAGTAAGATGATCGAGTAACGCTTTACGAATTCCACCATAATTAGAATCCGGATCAGTAGATGGAACAAGTCTTTCATCCGAGAGATAAATGATCCATTTATCCCATTGGACGTGTGGAGAAATGGAATTATCTAGAAGACCGTCTCTTAGTTTATCGATGAGTGAGCCGCCAGAAAGAGCTACATGGAAATGAGAGCCAGTGGCGAGAGCGATATCTTGCTGAGCAACAATATATTTGGCAAGTGCCTGAGAAAGGTTTTGTTCTGGTGTGAATCTGTGTACTGTTACCATTTGTGTATGTTTTGTTTAGTAAGTCCCTCTCTGTTCGAAAGTTTTGATAATTGTTTTTACATATATTTATATATGAATTTCGGGATTATGACGGAGTTATACCCCTGGTGGTATTTTTTTTTGACACCTGAAAGTTACCCGAATATATTTTATATAATTATTTTGGATTTTCTACGCGTCTCAAAGTTTAGTTTGAAATAAAAAAAAATCGTCTTTCTATCCACACCAAGAAGAAGATCATCTAGAACTAACAAACAAAAATATGCCAATCTGTAAGAACTGTAAAGGTACAGAGTTTGAACGTGACTTGTCAAATGCAAATAATGATTTGGTCTGTAAAGGTTGTGGTGTTGTTTCAGAGGATAACCCGATTGTTTCCGAGGTAACCTTTGGTGAAACATCAGCTGGTGCAGCAATGGTACAGGGTTCCTTTATCTCTGCAGGTCAGTCCCATGCATCTTTTCTTTCACATGGTGGATCTTCTGCGTTAGAGTCCCGTGAAGCCACTTTAAACAATGCAAGAAGGAAATTAAGAGCTGTCTCCCATGCGTTACATATCCCAGAATATATTACAGATGCTGCATTTCAATGGTATAAATTAGCATTAGCAAATAATTTCGTTCAAGGTAGAAGATCTCAAAATGTTATAGCTGCATGTCTTTACGTAGCGTGTAGAAAAGAAAGGACTCATCATATGTTGATTGATTTCTCAAGCAGATTACAAGTTAGTGTATATAGTATTGGTGCTACATTTTTGAAAATGGTTAAAAAATTACACATCACAAAATTACCCCTTGCTGATCCATCATTATTTATTCAACATTTCGCTGAGAAATTAGATTTAGGTGATAAAAAGATTAAAGTTGTAAAGGATGCGGTAAAATTATCACAACGAATGAGTGATGATTGGATGTTTGAGGGAAGAAGACCAGCAGGTATTGCTGGTGCTTGTGTTCTTTTAGCGTGTAGAATGAATAATTTAAGAAGAACACATAGTGAAATTGTGGCGGTATCACATGTAGCAGAGGAAACTTTACAAAGACGTCTTGATGAATTTAAACAGACTAAAGCGGCAAAGATGTCGATTAAGGATTTTAGAGAAAATGAATCAAAGGATAAGGATTCAAAACCACCTTCTTTTCTAAGGAATCGAAAACAGGAAAGATTAATCAAAAGACAATTATTAAAGGATGATGTAGCACAGACAAGTGATGAAGCTTTAACGCAGAATCCAATATTGACTCAAGTATTGGGTGAACAGGAATTATCCACAAAGGAGGTTTTATTCTATTTAAGGGAGTTTTCAAAGAAAAGAGAACGAGTCGTTAAAAGAATTAAAGCAACACATGGTATAGATGATGAGGATACAATTCCAAGAGAAGGTGAAGAGAAAATGGAAACATCTGATCCCAAGGTATCAGATTTACCCAAGACAAAGACCCAAAACAAACGAGGTGTTAAACAAGAATTTAGTGATGACGATAACGATATTGAACTATCAAGGGATAGTGAGGATGAAACAGAAGAAAATATATTTAATGAGGAAGAACGTGGTGAAATGGGTATTAAATTTCAAGATAGTATTGATGGATATTCCTTAGAGAAGGATCCATATAGACCCAAAAATTTACATTTATTACCAACATCTTCTTCATTACTTGAAAAGGTTAACGATGATCCAGATAATTTGGAGGATGTAGATGATGAAGAATTAGAATCTCTATTACTTGATGAAGAAGCATCTAAATTAAAGGAAAGAATTTGGATAGGTATCAATGAAGAATATTTATTAGAACAAGAGAATAAGAGACTTAAGGAGGAGGCTGATTTAATCGCTGGTAATACTACGAATAAGAAACGTAAGACAGGTTCTAGACGTAAGAAGACTCACACGGAGGAGAAAAGAATTGATGTTACATCAGGTATTGGTGTGATGAAGCAATTAGAAGATAGATCCGGTTTACAGGCTGCTTTAAAGGCTGCAGAGGAGAGTGGTGATTTGACTACAGCGGATAGTGTGAAGAGTATGTTACAAAAAGCATCCTTCTCAAAGAAGATTAATTATGATGCCATTGATGGGTTGTTTAGTTAGTCTATATAACTTTTTTCAATAAGGGATAATAAATTATAACATATTCAAATAAAACACACGGATGGTAAATGCTTTACTATTATAAACATATCGGACTCAAACAGACCATAAATTCTTAGCAACATGCAAATCAATTGAGTTTGCCTGATAAGGAGGTTAAAAAAAAAGAAGGACCAAGAGACTGCAAACTTGTTGACCTACCGATGTACAGTTACATATCAATAAATCAAACTAATTTTTGCAAAGAAAAATTAATCGTTTGTATCATGACCCGGTAACTTTATTTGACAGCTCCACTGTAGATCGCGCCACATTAAAATAACCCCACTGACAAACAAGAAAATTCTGCAAAAAACAACAACCCATGTATAATTAAGATTAAATAATAAAATCACACATAATAAAAAATAATAATACTTTGAATATATAATACTTGACATTTAGGCGCTGCCTACTTGCTTGCCTTTAACCATATACCGTATGACCTCTCTCATGGAGTCACCTTCCTTCAATCTGTACATACCGATTCTAGCGATGTGGAACCCAGCAGTTAGCCCCAGGAAACAGTTTACAGCAGCTAGTAAATTGTTTCTAGGGGTAATCACTAGAGACCATCTTGTCCAAATCATTGCAGTTGCAAGAAGGGATAAATTTTGAGCACCAGAGACTTTTTCTACTGGTCTATTTATGTCTGAGATACCGGCGAGGACTAAACCCCATTTGAGAGTTGGTGCCCAAAAATGGACGGTCCGAGGACCAGTTGGTGAATTTATAAATGTTCTGAAAGCGTGTGCAGACATGATCCCTTCTGGATATTTTTGTCGTTGCTCAGATTGAGTGATCAGACCTACATTGAGGATAAATATGCCTATATATATACGTTTGTGACTCTTTGAGGATTTTTCCGTGACATTGGAATTTTTCATGCGTGACTGAAGGGGGAAGATCAATTTTTCAACAGGGAATGGAGCGGGATTAGCATTAAATTTGTAGGGAGAAAGTTGAAAATTAGGCGGAGAGTTGTGAAGGGAGACACAGAAAATACAGTTGGCCAGACAGAAAACGAGATAACGGACACTGCCGAGTCAAAAACGCGTGACGATTCTGGAAGCGAATATTGAGACGGAACGAGACGGAATCCAAAGAAGAACAGACAAACGTGCGTACAAGGATAACTCTAAGCGGAAAACGGAATGACACAGACGGAATTCGGAGGTAGTTGCTTCGGAGTCAACGGATCGGAATACAAAGAAAGAGTATAGCGGTACCGGAAATGTCAGATTCCTTCTTGATTCTTTATGTATTTTAATACTGTAAACAGGAAGGTGATTTGCAAATTTGTGAAAGTAATAGGTATTGGTTTATGTAAGGGTTGTCTTAATATGTCCACAATGAACGAGCTTTCATAATGTATTTCTCTATTCAAAGGCGAATTGATCCTATAAAAAATCTATCAATATCCGCGGTACTCTGTAACTTTTGCTGGATAAACAATGGAACAGTAAGAAATTTGTCAAATGTATAATAGAAATATATTATATAGTATTTATGTGTTGGAAATAAATATCATAGACGCTTCGAAAATTAATTTAAATTTCAAACGTTTCTCCAAAGAATGAGTACTAAAGTAATCATTTACCAAATCTACCAATGTGGTCTCGTATACGAATTGAACGACCCGTAAGAGTAATAATGCTCATTGCTGTTTTACCCTCTTCACTTAAAATCAAAAACGAGTATAAAAATGACTCTAATAAATATGTTTTCGATCACCTATACCCATTTGTATAAAGATACTTTGCCCTTTCTTACCTTGCCTGTAATTATACTTTCAAGGTCTCCGTACCCTGACATTTCCCATTTACAGACCTCATTCCCAAAGTACAATTTGCCAAAAATGTTTGCAAAGTCATACCGACCCAACCCTCCATGTAAACAAATTTTAAACTGTAAATCAAAACTACATCTTATCCTCTATTGTTATTACCACATTCAGTCATTTTATGTTGCCTGGCAATTTTCACCTTAAAGCGATGAAAAATTTATATCAACCAACTCAAAATGTCAAACATAGGGGCACCACTCCAATACAACAAGTTCAAAACTGGCTCCAAAAAAACACAATGACCACATACGTAAAGTTAGTCAAGGGAGCCACTAAGATAAAAGCAGCTCCACCAAAATCTAAATATTTAGATCCGATCCTTCTCGGTACTGCCTCAACCCAGGATCATAATGAGATTATGGGTGCATTATACCCACGATTGAGGGACTCAGCTTGGAGTATTGTGTATAAGTCACTTCAAGTCATTCACTTGATGGTTCGTGAAGGTGATAGGGACGTCACTTTGAGATATTTGGCTGAGAATCCAGAGTTTATAGAATTACATATTCCGTCTCAAGGTCAAGCAAAACCCTTGGAAAGATACGCTGAGTATATGAGAGTACGTGCTAGTGAGTATGATAGAACTCATGTTGATTATGTGAGGGATGGATATGCATCCCTAAGGTCCATTATTAATGACGGTAAGTCAATCGGAATGGCATTGGACCACGTGGAAAGTTTAGAAGTTCAAATTAGAGCTCTATTGAGGAATAAATATCAACAAAGAGATCTTTCCGATGAGTTATACTTGTTTGCATTTAACCTTTTGGTTTTTGACCTATTGGCATTGTACAATGCCTTGAACGAGGGTATTATTACATTGTTGGAAAGCTTTTTTGAGTTATCACATGCTAATGCTGAGAGAACCTTGGAATTATACAAGATATTTGTCGAATTGACAGAGAGTGTAGTCAAGTATTTAAAGGCTGGTAAAAGTGTAGGATTGAAGATCCCAGTAATTAAGCATATTACTACGAAGTTGGTTAGATCATTAGAGGAACATCTAAGAGAGGATGATTTGACACATAACACCTTTAACGATAACGGGAACGATAATACTCAACAGCAACAAGGAAAGGGTATTGCTCAACAACGTTTAGATGAGATTAGAGAACAAAAGAAGAAATTGGAAGAACAACTGAAACATCCACAATTGTTGATGAGCATGACTGGAACACAACCGGTAAATAATCCTTTTGGAAAGAGTAATACGATGTCCAATGCGGTGTTACAAACTTCATTACAACCTATTCCACAACAGCCAATGCCATTCAACCAAGCTATGACTGCCCCAGTTCAACCACAAATACAATTTCCTGCACAACAAGCAATGAACAATCCATTTATGAATGGGATTATGCAACAAGAGACAGCTAGTAATATTGTACCACAAATGAACCAGGCAAATATTGATTCAATGTTTGGAGTTCAATCAGTGAATACTTTACCGCAACAGACAAATTCAATGGGAGGTTTACCACAATTAAATCAAACCTCAACTAACCCAATATTCAATCAACAACAGGTACCAATGGGTACGGTGCCACAATTGAGCCAACACTCTACAAATCCAATGTTAAATCAACAATCTACTAATCCACTGTCTAATCAGCAATTTAATAATCCAATGTTGAATCAACAAGCTACCAACCAGATGGGTGGTATCCCACAAGCTCAACAATCCATCAACCAAATAAGTAGTATTCCACAAGCTCAACAACAAGCTCCAAACATGTTCACTCCATTGACCCAACACACCCAATCCCAACAAGTCCCAGTACAGTCACCACCACAAACATTCGGACAACCACCAATTAACCAAATAGTTACAAACAATACAAGTTTTGGTTTCGGTAATGCACCAACTATGAATAAGCTGCCACCAGTGCCACAAGAACAGGAAACAATGCCAACAGGTTCCAAGAATCCATTCTCCATGACCAACGCACCAAAGATTGCTGCACAACAACCTCGCGAGGAGATGAACCCATTTGCACAGGCCAATTACATTGAGAATAGCCAGTCTGTTCCACAACAGAACAATCCATTTGCTAAGAATTCTGCCTTCTCACAGCAACCAGATCTGCATTTACAGCAACAAGATGTCCAATTTTTACAACAGCAACAGATAGTACAACAGCAGCAGATGGCCCCTCAACAGGTCCAACATATGGGGATAGAGCAGCAGCAATATGGCATCCCACAGCAGCAACAGCAACACTTTGAAGTCAACCTCATCGATATGTAAGTAAGTAGTGTAACTATAGGATACAGTTTAAAGTTGAAATTTTTCAATGCGCGTCTTCGGCGTTAATGTTAAGAGCCATCGGGGGATCGGAGTGCCAATGGAGACTAAGTATATAAAGGGCTGACAGGAAACAGATTGAATTAAGTCTGGGGTAGTGTACCTACTCCATCAAGATGAACGTCTTTAATAGCGAATGTAGAGTTAGTGCCGTGGGTAAGTTGGTGGATAAGAGCCAACAGACCGTGCCCCTACAGAGAGCACACCCATTGACGAGTCGTGCTGTTGGTTCCTCTCGTGAGCAAGAGTTTTTAAACACAAACTCAGGATCTTCTATGAATGGGCCCTTCAGGGAGGTAGAGCGCCAACGTATCAATGTGCCGGTATTCAAGAAAGTACAGACCCCTAATCCTGCGTGGGTAGAAGAATTTTCGCAATTGTCATTAAGTAATGACGATAATGGTCATGCTATCAACGCGCAAAGTTTCAACCAATGGGATCGCAACTATACCAGTGAATACCAACAGCCGTTTTGTTCCCAGGGACAAAGATTGAATACTGCGCTATATAGTGGGTCAGAGATGGATTATATACCAAGGAGTTCAACCATGTTTACGGCATTAACACCCACTTCAATGGAATCTGATTACAATATATTGGATCTGGAGTCTCAATTCCAAGAACTTGAGCAAGAGATTGATGATATTAATTTGGATTCCCCAGTGGAAGACCGAAAAGTTGACGAGATGAAGCTCGATGCAGAGCAAGCGGAAATAAAGGAGGTTGCGGGTGATTTATATAACATGTCGCAAAATCCAGGTATGCCAAAGTTGGCAAACTCTAAATTTATGAATCTAATGAAGTTAATCGGTGATGGTGCTGTAAATATCAAGAAATCAAACCAAGAACTTTTCTCAGTAGCAAGCGGTGAACTAGTTGGTCACAAATATCTATATATAGGTGATGAGAAATGATTATCAAGGATAACAGAGAAAATTATGAAATGAGTTGATTAATATGTAATTTTATGTATGCATGCATTTATATTCTTCCAAAATTTGCCACGTTTAGATAACGAAATCTGTCATTTCGACGTTTTTGGCTACTTTATGGCCTTCATTATCCACAAATTCCAACTTATTTGTGCTTGTCCTTCTAGTAGTCTTGAATTCCTTCATTATGTTGCTACTACTGTTTTTACGGCTGTCGTTGTCCATTGAGTTAATGGTGGTACCAACACTGTTTGATTTAACTTCATTTTCGCACTCCTCATCAATTCCTAACAAACCTGTCTTAACATCGTTAACAAAACTCCATAACGATTTTGAAACACTTGGACTATTAACTATGGTGGCTGTCGTTGGATTCATTGATTTAGTATTTGGTTGTTTACTCGGTGACGCTTTGTTTTGATTAATATTACTATTACTCTTGTCAGGACTACGCTTTTCTGGCGAGTCATTATCTGTCTCATTATCCCAATTCAGGGATTTCTCTAACTCAGTTTGTAAAATTTGATCAAATTGATTAAAAATTGCAAATGGTTTACTCCAAACAGATCCTCCATACTCAACCTGTTGCGCCTCCAAGGGAGGATCGTGTTCTTCTGGAAATGTTGCTTCGGTAAATTCTTCAATAGGTGGCGGGAGTGACTGTTCACCAGTAGCTTTTGTGGCATTGTTTGGAAGATATTTTGTATATTTCTTCCTATTACGCATACCTGCTTCCTCATCCTTCTTCAGCGAATAGGGGTCGATGACAACTCCGGAGTCAGTCTTCGGCGATAAGTTTATACCAATAGAACTATTATTTGGGGTTGAGCTACTGTCTGTCATAACATTATTAGTTGAATTAGTATTGTTTGCAGCATTGCTGCTCAAGTGTTCTGAAACTCTCTTCTTCAGTTGTTGTAATTCTGTAGCATGTTGTTCATACATATTTTCCTGGATTATCAGTTGCTTCTTTAAGTCTTCTATCTTTTGTTTGCTTTCAAATAATTCCAATTCTTTATTGGCAAGGTTTTTCAGTAACGTATTGATATCATTGGACTCCAAATTCACTGTATTTGAACTCACAGAGCTGGTTCTGGAATGGATAGGTAACTGTGTGTGCTCTGGGTCAACGATGTTCGCTGTAGAAACATCAAAACTATTGGTTATTGAGCTACTATGACTATGTGATCTTTGGTATGTATCTGGAGAAGTCGGTGTTATAATTGGTTGGATTAAAGACCTTCTTTTGAAGTTGAGGCTATGCTTCGGTAGATTGCTCGGTATTCTACTTGGTACTTTAGTCGTTGAAGAAGGCTCAGAATACGAAATTATCTTCTTTCGACTAGTAGGCTCCGAAGGTATAACTAAAGGATGTTCCGTTATTCTTGTTGGAGTGATCTGATGTTGCAATGCAAATTTTGATGAGCTTGTGATAATAGGTGATGATACTGATGGACTCGTTGGCGTTCTGGTTCTTGTCAATTCCAATTTTCCTCTATTCTCTTCTGGAGTAACCTCCTTAATTCCAGTAGTTTTTCTAGTGCTGGTGTCAACATTCAATTCCTTGTCAGTCTCAGTGATGAATTCGTCAAACTTTGTAATAATCATTATAATAGGCTGTAATATATATTTATTTCCAGTGTATTAATAGTAATTGCACCAATATTATCAATAATTCAATTTTGAAGTGCTTCTTCTTTAGGATATATGATTAATGTACCAAATTATTCAAGCATGAGAGACATTCTTCGTAAAATTTGTACAAATTTCCTATAAAGAAGATCAATCGTTGAACGTTGTTTTTCAGTGAAATTTGGATACAGAAAGGGTACCCTGAATTTCACGATTCTCTTCGCGAAACTTCAAAAGCTTCTCAAAATCCTATGAGTGTAGATCCAAAAGTGGTAAAACTGTATCAGATCAGCTTAGTAGAGCAGCAAAGTGTAGTCTAACACATTTATAATTCTATCAAATGATCTTTTGTATAAATTAGGCTTCATCAGAGTATAACATCACAAAAGGGTGGCGGTCATATTCGTCATTTTGAGAGATGTTATAAATTTGGGTGGCCTCATCTGAGTAGAGAATTTCTTGATTACGATTTTGAATTTTATCTTCAATGAAGTCACTTGATAGAAAAATTGGCTGGATTGTTACCTCCTCTTCCTTTGAGTACTGTGTGTCTAGCTCATCTGAAAAATACGATTCGATGGTATCGTATTTTACCTTCTTTGCTACAGATGAACTTATCGCTTCTGTGCCAAGAATATGTTTCTTTGGTAGCTTTTCAGTTGCCTTGTTATCTTGCTGTAACTGCTTTAGCAAACTATTAAATTCCTGAAAGGGGATCGGAATTACACTTTGATCTAGTAATCCGGTATTTTGCCTTCTTTTGTTTGATATATTATAATCTCTACAGAACTGATTAATCGATATAATCCTGTAGTTATCTTTTTCCTCCATTGTATGAGGATATTACCGTTGTTTCTTCTTACTTGCCACTGATAATTTTGCTTTCAAAACAACTGGAATTAGCCGCCTAACTTTTATCTAATAAAGTTGGAGTACCAGAAATTGGGGAAACAATATATAAAAATATACTTATATTGTAGCTATAATATCTTCAAGAGATACTGACTGATATAGACACATAAATATCATTCAATGAAGTTATTAATTTACAGAACAGGAACACTGCTAGTTGCCAGCTGTATATTTGCTAGGACATTGTTCTACGCCTTAAACAAAGGATCGAGGGACCTACGATTGGAAGATGATCACTTAGTTTACGTTATCGTCTCATCTATATTGTGATTGCTATCTATTCTTACAGTTTGCCTTCTATACGTTTATATAATACTAACAATTGCATGAATTTCATCCTTTGTTCGTTTAATAATACATTCAAATCTCCTGGAAAAATTTGTATAAGACATTTTTTTTAGTCTCATAGTCTACGTCTAATCTAAAGATGCTACTGACACACCAATTCCATTCTATTATCATTATTCCTTGTTTATCTTTTGAATCTCTTTCTTCACAAAGTTTTTTAAACTTCTTGACCTGAACAGCTTTTGTGGCCAATAGAATATATTTAGGTGGTTTAATAGTTTTCCCCTTACGTAATTTTATGTCTTCAAATATTTCACCTTCTGGTGCACTGTTTTCAATGATCCTATTGGGGTTTGAGAGATCTTTATTTTGTAATACGTTTATTTCATTGATACCGTGATCCTTCAATACTGACGCTATAACAGTTGCACCACCTGTAACATCATGCATCATGTTTATCTTGAAGATGCCAGCCCTTTCAAAAAGCTTGGTTTGCTTCTTCGTCTTACCCAATAATTCCTCTGTTATACCAGGAATAGTATAATCTTCAATATTTATCATATTCTTTGCCCCAATTTCTTTACCCCCATGAATCAACTTTAAAATGTCTTTAATAAATAATGGCAAAATAGCATGCTTCAATGGATGGAAACTTAAACTCTTCAAGAATTTTACAGTTCTAAGAATCTTCGGTGCGATAATGCAATTGATTTTCTTCCCAGGATCTTCATAATCTTCTTCGTAGATTCTAATACCAATCAATTCCAAAATTGTTTGATCTAATTTTGATAGATCCTTAAAGTTACAACCAGTGGTGACACAATGTAAATTAAATAAATGTTTTTTAATCTTGTTATTATTACTGGTATTTTGTAAATATGAACATTTCTCCAGAATTACAGTTGCTTCAGCTTCCAACTTTTTACGTTGATTAATATCCTCAATTTCTTCAGGTAGCAGATCAATACCACCGTTACGGCGCTTTGAACCGTTTTTCTCAAATTGATTCAATGATTCAATATCACTGTGTAGTCTTTTAGCTGCTTTCGCCTTTGCAGCTCTTCTGCCTCCAGCACTTGTTGATAGTTCTGAGGATTGCCTTGTGGGGGTAGTACGCTCACGAGATAGCTCGTTTGATCGAGGTGTGGTTGGGCCTTGCAATTTCTCATCTGGTACAGAAGTTTTTTTCGCATCCATTTCTTCCTCATCAGAAGATAAACCTTTGAATAGTTCAGCAGCCAGGTCTTCTGTTGATTTTTGAACCAAAATACCAACCTGCTGTTCAGGAGAACTAATTGCTGGTTTATCAGTGCACGTTTTAATATTATTTGTTGGTTGATTATCTAGGGTTTCAGCAACTTGAAGTGCATTTTGTATATTCTGGCTACTGACCTGGTCTCTATCTTTAGTTGGTGATAAGGTTGCACTTTTTACAGCCGTTTTGATTGTGCTAAAAACATTACTAATTGCAGAGCCGATAGCAGAAGTACTCATGTTTGGACTTCCTTTCATGTTAATAGTGTTTATAGATTTAGTCTTTTCATGAGTGTCTAAATTCAATTCCGTATCAGTCTCTTCACTTTCACTGGTATTTACCAAGGTTGGGGTTGACGTAGTTTTAATATCAATAGGTGTAGTTTCTTTCGTTTCCTCACATATTATTTGGCCCAGGCCTAGAGACATATTATGTGTTATCTCTTCATATGTTACAAACTCCGGTAAATTTGTTTCCATTTTCATACCCTTTTTAAAACATGTTTCTAACCAAAGATGATTAACAACTTTACATACATTGTCACCCCATCTCTTTGCTGTATCATATTTTTTACCATATGGGAACCTTGAAATTAAATGGTTATCCTTTTTCGACATGTTATTTGTACTTGTCCCACCAAGAATCTCAACAAGTCTCTGAATGTAAAATCGTTGTGGACCAAAATAATTTGTGTATGTGAGTACAAGTTCTTTCGAATTGAATATTTTATGGCCAAAGGGCTTAAAAATTACTTTACTGGTCTCTTTTAGGGGAATGAACTGTCTCATGGACCACATAGTGAAAATCCATATCAAATTACCTGTATTAATCTCAGATGATTTTGAAACTAAATCATACTCTTGATTTGTGTTTGAGTATCCAATATAGCAATCATACGGTTCATCTATGTTACTTGATTCTAAAATATTTGTTTTGGCATATATTTCACCTCCATGTGCCTTAATCAACTGTACGAGAAACTTGTAAATACCCTTAGTCAAAGCTAGATCTGTGCTGATTAAGAATTTGTGATTTTGGAATATAAAATTATCCCCAGAAATCCAATCCGGATCAAGCACATTGTCCCATGAATCATCTAATCTTTCTTTATTCACGGATAGGTCGTTATTTAGTACTATCTCGTATTCCTTTTCATCAACTAATTTAGAGATTTTGAAACATTTTAATAACCATGTTGGGTAAACAAAGTGTATTAAATCCGAGGAACCGTGGCTCACTACTGCTTCAATCGCCTGATCATCTGCACTTGTAGAAATAATATGTGTAGTTTTATTTGTGATAACATCGGTACATGTACCACCTAAGGAGTGAATTAATTCTGTCAAAAATAAATCATCAGGACCACTTTCGAAATGCTGTTTAGAGACGTATATTTGAAAGTTCTTAAATATGTGCCTCGGGTTTGGTGAAAAGAAGAACGTTCTAATATGTCTCTTTGTTTGTATACATTTATCTATCCACTCTGGACTTACCACAGGTATTAAGAAATCAAACGCAGCAAGTTCATAGAACGAAAAATCACATGTTTCACTGATGATAAAATGAATATCATTGGTACCATATTCATTTAAAAACCACTCTCTATCACACTTTTTCACAGGTGAGTTAAAGACAGTTACACTCTGACAGCTGTGCTGGTTTAACACTGCAGTAAGTTCCCTTGTTTTGGTATTATCTAACCTGTCGCTTTGAATAATTAAAAAATTCAGATGTTGAAATAAGGTAGACATTGAGGTATGGATATTTCCTTAATGTATTTACTATTTGTTGCAATTGGACTTTTTAGCTTGTTTATCTTTCGATGAGCTTTATTTTTTGTTTCTTTCACTTAGTAAGCGACGCGAAAAAAGACGCGTCATTAATATCTGAAAAGCAGTGTTAATCGCTATTCAGTCTAACATTTGACCTACTTGTAGGATACCAAACTCCTCAACAAATGAAATAATGTTTGGCTTATATACTAAAATTATTATTTCTGGTATGTCAATATATATATATATATATATATATATATATATATATATACTTATAATTATTATGTATTTGAAGTTTTAACAAGATGGATAATACGATGCACATTTAGCCGCCAAAGAGCATTATAAGAAAAAATAAAAAAACACTTTTTTTTACAACATTCGAGTTTTAACAGAAAGTGCAACCAAAATTGATTATCAAAGGTGGAATGGAGGTAACTAGAAAAGTTGTTCTTCGAATTCCAAATATGTGCGATACCTTATTAGTAGATATCAACACGTCAAAGCTCTTCAATGACATTTTAGAGCTTAGTCAGAAGGAGCATGATAAATTTAAGAAAAATACACTTATCAACAAATTAATAATAAATCAATTAGAACAGCTATTGTCATCATTGCTCAACGATATTGATTCATTTGTCGATCTGTCCATCAATCTAAATCTTTCCAAGATAGTATATCACATCTCATATTGGGATAAGATACTTTTTCTCGTAGTCACACGATTACAAACACATCTTAACACACCACATAGAAATATATTCATAACTGAACAAACGAATATTGATAGGCAACAGTATGTAGACAATAACAAGCCGCTTAAAAAGTTTCATGAAAAACTCCAAACTGAAGGTGATATGTTTAGCGAAGAAGACACCGAGTTTGTTGTTAAATTGGTTTTGCTCTACATTTTCAAATCTCAAAATTTTACAGATGAAGAGATTGGAATGATAATAAAGCAATACTTATCCATCAACGAGTTATATCGAGGGATGAAATTTTAAAGAAGGCAATATAATTTTAATGCAAAATGGAATCGAATTCCTCGTATATATCTTTAATTATGAATATACATAAAATGGTATTTGTTTAATATCGAATAATATTTCCGTGTATTTTTTTGTTTTGATCTATTGACAGTCAGAGTCTGAATCAATCATAACGTCGTCTTCATTTGAACAGGTTGTAAAGTTTAACTTTGTTGGATTTGATTTAGTTAATAAAAATTTTGATTTGTGGTTGCTCAATTTTTGTGAACATGGTGATAATAATCTATCAGTTGGTGATGCAAATTTGTTTTTAAGCTTGAGTTCCAATCCCCTCTGGGTTATTCTATGTGGGGAATGTGCCTTCTTTGGTTTGAACATACTTCTACGTGTAGAGGTAGATGCAACGGTGGATGATCCAGCAGCATTGATTTTGGATGATAAAACCGAGAGCTTGTTTTGAAGTGCTGTTTTTAACAAACCTTTGTTTTGCGAAACTAACTCTGGGTTTGCTCTAAACTTATTAACTACACCTGAGTTAGACATACCAGCAGGACCAGCTGTGGAAGCATCATCTTGAGTAGAAACAGAGCATACTTGAGGAGTGTGTGATGGCATTGCTGTATGTATCGAATGACAGTTAATTACAAGTGTGGGACTTGGTTAAGACTGATGAATTAAGAAATTATGAAACATTAACAGCACATTTGCAGCCAAATGAGCTTATTATATAAATCAAATGCAGATCAATAAAAAATTTGTGATTCTACTTAAAACTTCACTTTTTACCTAAAGCGGCAACTTTTCAAGTCTAACAAATGGAAATTGTGTTATTTACATTTTGCCTAATTAGGCTAAGTAATGAATTCAAACCCTGATTTAATATTTTTAACTCCCTTATATTTTTTTTGAAAATAAATTTTGAACCTAATAAATAAAAAAATATTGTTTGTTAAACCCTAGGGCTCTGGCGTGGAACAATTTCAAAGAATAACAAAAGATCATTGTTGGAACTCCAGTTACTGTAAACAAGCAAAGTTAATACAAACAAATTACCCTATATTATAACGTCTTTTTAGCCAGTCATATTTGCTAGTTTTTAAGATAACAGTCCGCTGCTCCAAGAATTTATAAGAAGCTCCCTGCTACATACAATATTCATGAGATGCTGTTAGCACGACGCCTCATATATAATATGCTGTTTTGGATTGCCATCTTTACACAATGTCAATCTGTAATAGCATATGAGATAAAATCAAGTGCTGCTCCCACATACACAGATACCTGGCCTCAGATTGATGTACCGAAGCAAAATGCCATTCGGTCTCAAAGAGATGTGATGAGTAACGTCTCAATCGGTCAGCTACCCCTCGTAGGGGTTAGCTTGCGACATATACTGTTTAACAGTCAAAGTAACGCTATTAATCAACAAAGAAACACTACGACAAGTTTAAATGGTACAGATTTACTGAATAATTTTTCCTCACTTCTGAATACTGGTGTTCAATCGTATGTACTTGATATTGAAGTTAGAAACAATTCATGGATGGTTGTAGATACTCCCATCTTATTCAGCGATTTTTTAGCTACATTCGAAACGTTTTTGAAGGAGAGTAATAACAACCTATCGGCCAATATTCTAATGCTGTTTTTGAAAATTATCACAGAGGTACCGAATACCAACACCAATACCAGCATTAATAATAACGTGACAAGATGGAATATCACCAGTCCCGTAATAGCTACTACACCACAATTGAATATCACTGCCATTTTAGAAGAGAATATTGAACCCTCATACATTTACACACCATTTGATCTGATCTCAGAGAAAGAGTTCAACCTCGTAACTAATAACCAGACATTAGATGAATCTAATATTAACGTTCAGCCATCGGTATGGCCAACACTCGGTCATTTCCTTTTCCAAAAGCACAAAAGAATAATCATCGCTGAAGTGACTAGCGAACTAGATATTACACAGACTCCCTATGTATTTCCAAAAGATCTGTTGAATTATTACTACGAGAATAGTACATTGGGTTGTCCTGTTCATACTGATGATATAAAAAATCTGACGCAATACTCTTGGAGGTTTTTAGAGACTACATTTACCGATACAGACATCAGTGAATATATTTCATGTGGCCATTCCCCGATAATTAATAATTCATATGATATCTCTAATGTCACAAAGATAGTATCCCTATTGGATAACAGTTTAATCTGGTCATGGAAAACTAACGAACCAAGAACTTCAAATTCAAAATTATTAATGGGTAAAGATTCCTTACAAGCATATAACTGTGCATCTTTAAAGTACTTTGCTTGGAATAGTTCAACATACTGGCAAGTTGCAAATTGTTATAACTCAAAATATGCACTTTGTCAGAAAACCACTGATCCATATAGTTGGGCACTCACTAAAGAAAAGGAAAATTATTTTACTTATTATAATCAAAGGGAGGATAATTGCAAAGAGGGATATTCCTTTGCTGTCCCTGTTACACCGTTAGAGGAAAGATCGTTAAGTTTATATTTGCAGGAGGTTGATAGTGCTAATTTAGATATTTGGATTGATCTGAACTCCATATCAGTTAGTAATTGTTGGGTTGTGGGAAACAGGTTTACTGTTTGTCCTTATGAAGTAGTTGTTTCGAGAAGAAATTTTGTTAGTATGCTAGTTCCAGTAGTAGTCATTACATTTGGGTCTCTAGTTTGCGTGTTATACCTAAGTTTGGTGAGTGTTCCTATTCATGATAATAGGAAGAATTGGAGAAGAATCGTTAATAAGATTTCAAAATCTGAAATTGAAGGTGTCCCTTCATAAACATTGCATAGTCATTCTATATATGTTCTGCATATATACAAATAAATCGAAAGTTTTAAAAATCCTTTCACAGTTGTAGTTGATTTTTTTATGCATCGGAATATTATTATTTAGAGCTTGTTCAGAATTTTGGTGGAGATTTGATAACCCTTCTGGTTAATCTTCTTCTCTTGAACATTGTATCTTGTAAGAATTCGTTATTGATTGTCAATTGCAAGTTTTTTGCCGAAGACCAATTTTTTACATCATTGTCAATTTCCCATCCAAAATTTTCATCGAAGATCCAATTTTGAGGTGGTAATACTTCACTTAATTTCTTGACTCCAGGTGGAGGTTTTTGAGACTTTCTGTAATTATCAGAGGGATCGAACACCGAGTTTGAGAATATAAAAAACTTCCAAACGTCTGGAACAATACCTTCCCTGTAAATCTCAAATATCTCTACATATCTTGTCTCTGGTACTTCATCAATGACTATATCATATGTGTCCTTTCCTGATGGTCGCTTCAAAGTAATTTTATCTTCTTTGCTTTCTATATCATCCTTTTTCAAGTAGCTAGAAATCTTATGATGTATCTTCGGATGGATATATAGCAGGCCAAGCCATGCACACGCTGTTAATGTGAGACTCCAATTAATATATTTTGAAACGAGTCCTAAGAGCCAAAATGTCCACAGACAAGATAAGAACAGTTTTGTAGACCTTCTTTCATCTTTAAATCCGGCGGTTTCATTGACAAACTTTGAAACTGAATCAATTAAATGTACTGTTCCTGTTGTCATGTTTTGCATGTCACGTATATTCATTACTACTTGCATGCCTGCACTAACATTGTGAAAAGGATCGTCATCTTCTTGTTCTGCGCCGTCGAAGCTTCTATTATAATCAAACTCATGTACAGGCAGTAAATCAGGTAATTGACCAAGTTTACTTTTGCCCCCTGTTAACAGAGTCTTCAATAATGACTCTCCGTACGTTCTCTTTACATTGTAATGTGTCTTCCTCGTTGGATGTATTGTCGTATACTTCGGAATTACTATTCCATACATTACAAACAGAATTGGAAAAAGTACCAGGTACAATGGATTATAACAAATGATGGTAAATATAATCAAGGCAGTTACAGTTTTTGCTGGGGCTTTCCATGATATTAGCCGTATCATAGAATCCTGAAAGTTTAGCAAATGTTCCATATTTCCAGAAACTTTAGATAAATTACTTGTTAATATAGGAATTGACACTGTCTGTTTTTCCTCTTCTTCAGCTCCATGTGCTAGAGAGAAATGTTCTCTCTCTGGTAACCTATCTGGTATTACTCTTGAAATAAGTTTATCTAAAAACAAATCTACAAACCCATCATTTTTCTCTAAACCTTCAACGACGGTGTGCTTTTCAAAATCACTACCTCCTATTTCATCCAATTCCTCCAAGTTGTCTCTTAATAGCTTCTTCTGATTATAGGTACCAGCACTGTACCCTCCAATACTGGAGTTTATATCTCTTAACTCATCTAGTGGCTCACCATCTCTTGGTAACCTCATCTTCTCAATAGAGGCATTCACTAGAGAGCCAGCCACTTGTTGCATAAACATCCTGTTTGTGATCCCTTGGCCCCCAGAAACAGACGCCGAACCGACCTCTGTGGCCCCAGAAAGGCTCTCTTCGGCCTGCATAAGAGAGTCCAGCAACCTATCATACTTTCTGTTGATATAACCCTTTACCATATCTCTCTTAGCTAGATTAGATCCACTCATTGTTGTTCTTTATTGCAACCGATCTCTCTCCTTAATACTAGATCATCTCCAATTTCAATCTAACCCCTACTACCAGAACCCTAATCTTAATGTCAGGGCTTACAGAACACGCGTAAAATTTTGCTTGGCAATTTTTCGCGTCGCTGAAAATTTTCAATTTGATTTGCAAACATTCGATTCTCGAGAAGATACAGAAAACCCTGCATATGAAATAAACTGGCTTTAAAGTCTTTATGTAAGACTAGTTTTGTCTGATTGTATTCCCCATTGGTCAACATCCTTATTGTTTATAGTCTGTTGCTTTGCTGGTATTGATTTCAATATCACGATAATTGCTCCACTCCCAAGAGATCAGGAATACATAACTGGACCCCAGGTTTAATTTACTATCAAGAATCTACCCCAACTTTTGTTAAGATCAAAATCGGCTATTCTACACCAAATAAATACACATGATCGATCTGACCGCTTACAATTCCATTAAACAAGCCTCAGTGACCGCGTACCTTTCCATGGCAAGGACCAGTGATAATGTTCCTACCTCTATACCTACTGCATACTCAAATTACCTCTATAAGAGAGATTCAACCTCCTCCACCGACGATGACGCGTCTTCAACGACCTCATCAAAGAATGGTAAATGTACTGGTAGCAAACAGCAATGTGAGAAGCCTGCAGATCATAATATGGGTGTGACTGTTGGTGTTGCCGTTGCTATCCCTGTCTTTGTTGTTCTCGTTCTTCTAGCAGTTATCATGATTATCCTGTACAAGAGAAGCAAAAGAGAAGCCCTCGAGGATAACGATCCAGATTTCGATGGTGATGGTGATTATCTACCGCAACATTACCCTCCAAGTATGCCACAGAATTTTTCTTCCAGTGATTCGAACCAAGAAATGCATGAGGAATTCAAAAACGCGTACTATCAAGGTAGAACACCTGCTAATAACCCATTCAACAATAAGGATAGTTTCATTTCTGTGCCACAACAACAACAATCTTGGAATGTTGATCCGTTCCAGTTACCACAGACTACAGATTCTAACTCCCTGAGAAATTTCGCTAGAGAGATCCAGAATGATGGGATCGGTGGATATCATTTAGCATCGAAGAATGGTAGTCAGGTATCCCTGGATCAAACTAGTGATTATCGTCGAAGTGGGTTGTCTCATTCCATCACTCAAAATAGTGACATTGATGTAGTCAGTGTTCCAGTTGATATGGATCATACTCAACCTCATGGCGATAATGCAATGAACAAGACAACTCGGGTATATCTTGATGAGAAACAAGATGAGTTTGAGTTTGAATTACAAGATAACCCAGGTTCTGGATCCTCAGGAACTGAAGTATTACATGAGCAGAAACCAAAGATTGTCTTTAACGATCGTTACGATCAACCGGATAGTAATCAAATTAAGAAGTTGGATGATGAATATGCCACAGATCTAACTCCAGATGAAGAAGAAAATATTAGAAGAATGAAGAGTATCTATAAGGTCTACTTAGATAGAGATGGTACAATTCATAGAACCCTGAAGCAACCTGGTGAAGACGCTGAAGAAGTCATAGGAGAAGAGACAATGACACAAGTCCCAGTTGAAGAACATGTGGCCAAAAGAGCAAGTATGGGAGAGGGTCGACCAATAATAAATGAGCTAGAACAACCAAATGAACAGGTTCAACAGTCGCAACAGGCGCAGCAATCAGATCAGATGCATGGGTATGAAAATGCTGATTCGAACGTTGATAATACCCAGACAGAACAGTTAAACACATCTATTGCTGCGACTCTTACAGTTCCTCAGGACAAAGCAATATCACATCAATCATATAGGGTCGCATCATCGATTTATTCAGAGATGCCATTTCAAGCTCAAGCGAATCCAAATCAACAAACTCAGTATCAGCAGCAGTATCAACAACAAAATCTTCAGCAATACCCATATATGCAACCACCACAATCTTACGGGCATCCAAATCAACAGTATCCACCACAAAATATGCAATATAATCCAAACATGCCACAACTGTTTGCACATCCACAGACTCTAGAAAGCATTGGTGAACTCCCTACACCTGCTCAATTAGCTCATTCATCTTCCTTGCATTCCTTGACATCATTTAGAAAGCCTAGCAAACAACAAACGCAGTTACAAACTGCCAGACTAAATGGTACAGCGTTAAATCCAAATGATCATCCTGACATGTTTTATACACAAAATAACGATCTTTACTTAAATCAACCCCAAGACGTCGCTTCATATAATAGTCCAGATTCTATGAGTATGATGAGTCAAAATGGACAAGGCACTGCATTACTGCCTTACCAAATGAGAAAAAGTATTGTCATGACGAATCCACAAGATTTACGTAGTAACACTACTTACAAGCCGGCCGGTTCATTCAGAAAATTGAATGACGAATCCACCTCAAGAAATAACAGTATGACCACTACTGCAAATACTTACCAACAAAAGCTACAAGAACAACAATTTAATTCTCGAGTGAGTGGGATATTAGACCCTACTGATATGGTTCAGCCACCAAGTGTTGGAGGTATTTTGCCTCATAGTGGTTCCCAAGATGATCTAAGAAAGCAACTTGGTTCTTCAAATAATTATACATCTAAATAAATTCAAACTACATATGCAGAGCAAAAATAGACTATCAATAAATTTATAATTCTTCTCTTATTTTATTTTATTTTACATATATAATATATCCGTTGACCCCAGTCGTAATAATTAATGTTATCAAGACATGACTTATTCAAATGGAGAAAATCATTAAGCTAGGTCAAAATCATCAATTTGGTTTCTATACTTCAATACAGTTTGCTTAATCTTAGAATTGTCAACCCAGGTAACATAGTCTTCCATAGTTCTGGTGACCAAATAAGCCGGATCATTTATCAGATTTGGACCCACACGAATGTGGCCTTGTTCTACATATTTGACAGCATCCGATATAGTTTCTGCCATCTTTAATCTGTGTAAAATAACTGGTAATCTCCTTCTACAAATAGCACTCACTGTGACTTTGTTTTCTAAATCAGAGATCTTAGACTTCGTCGATAAAATACCCATGTTGTAAAGTTTCTCCAATAATAACTTTTCATGTTTATGACGAAAAGGGTCAGTTGGAGGTAATAAAGACAATTTATGTGCTAGTTTACGAATATCACCACACATTCTATTGTACTTATGATAATCTTCACGGTTTTGAATTTGATATGTTCTCATAACCTCAGTGTCCCTGTGACCCTTGTCACTTTTCCAATCAAAAAAATCGACCTTCTTCAATAGTTTTTGCTCATGATGCTTTAATTTTCTGACCATCCTGCTTTTATCTTACACTTCCTCTCTTAATCAGATACTATTTAGCTGTTAAACTTATACAACTAGTCACTCTTATTATTTTGCGATGAGCTTCTCTGCCAAAAATTTTTCAGACATATTGAATCGCTGCGTACGATTTTCATAACCCGGATATAAAAAATATAAAAAAAATGGAAATACAAATCATTTAAGGATTGTGCTTATATGTTTCTAACAGTTGGTAAGTAAGCGATCATTGAAGGGTAAAAGAGTGTGTCTCTCGAGCATCCGTAATGTCAATTATACAGAAGAGATTGTTTTCTATTACAAGCACCTTGCGTTCGCATATTGGATCGTCTGCTATCTATTCCACTCCAGAAACCTCAGTTCATGTGTCGGCCTTAGAACCTCCACAGATTATCCAAAAGGGCAGAAAGTACCTGAAGCTATCCCAAACTATACAGGTAAAGGGTCCAAGGGGTGAAATCTCGATGGCTATGCCTGACTTTGTGAATGTGAATGTCGATCCAGAAACCTCCAAAATTCGTGTATCTGTCGAGGATGCAGAAAATAAAACGCAAAGGTCAATGTGGGGTACTTTACGATCACATATTAACAACCATATCATCGGAGTTAATGAAGGTCATCTGGCTATTTTGAAATTTGTTGGTACTGGTTATAGAGCACAATTAGAAAGGGATGGTAAGTTTGTAGGAGTTAAAGTTGGTGCATCCATTCCTCAAGGGTTACCAGTTCCAGAGGGTATTACTGTAAAGTCACCTGCACCAACCTCACTGATAATTGAGGGTTGTAATAAGCAGCAAGTCATGCTATTTGCAGCTAAATTGAGAGATTTTCATCCACCTGAACCTTATAAAGGTAAAGGTATCTATGTGAACGATGAGACTATCAAATTAAAGAATAAGAAGATTAAATGATCTGTAAATATCGGCATTTATATATATTCCATTTGGATACAAGTAATTGTAGTTTTGTATCATGTAAATAAAATCATCAGAACAATAATATAATCTACTTGAAACTTTATCATATCTAAAAAGATGCATATTAGTAATTATAAAGACACAAGTGTGTATATACATGTATAGAGAGATATAATTCTATTTAGAAAGTGTCATTTTAATTTAATATGTGTCGGAAACAAAATCGCAGTCGTTCTCATCGTCTCTGTCATAAGGTCGTAGAAGGCCACCAATCTTTGAATAGTTTTCCCTCTGTAATCTCTTTTGTTCTGCCAATTCCTTCTCCCTTTCCTCTTCAAACAAATAATCAGTTGGATCACCGCCAACTTCTTTAATCTGAACTAAGAAATCCCTTAAAGTATTAGCAAATTTTGGTAAATCGTCATACTGTTTAATTAATGTCTGTAAAAAGTTTTCGACTTGAAGTTTTGTTAAATTTGGAAAAACCGTCGTTAACATGTCAGTTAAATATTGTTTTAGGTAAATTTTATTGTCAGTTGTAATAGGTACTTCACTCTCATTGTAGATTGGAACAGGGATCAAATTTTCATAAACTAAACGTAATAACCTCTTGAGTAATAAAGCCTGTTTAGAAAAGACTGGTTTGTGATCAGAGTCAGTTAAGACCGAAAATACTTCTGAGATGAATCTCAAATAAAATTTTTTGTAGAATAAGATGGCAAATGGAGCATCTCTTAAACTTTGAATATTTCCTAATAAATCTATAGCAATTTGTAAACCATTTGTTTCAACCTCCCTATTGTTATGCTTAAATGTCCAACAAATAGAGTCAAAGAATAACTGGAAGAAATCTAAAATAGGGACCTCCATAATTATTGGGAAGCATTTCTCATTAATGACTCTTAATAATTTATAAAATTCAAGCCTATGTTCTGGATATTCATCAAAATTTTTACTGATCATCTCTAAGGTAGTAGTAAACGTATTTTCTAATATGAAGACAACTTCTTGAGGAATCTTTTGACCAAACTTTTTGACAATTGTCGTCATGCATTTTAAAACCTCAGCATCCTTTGCTTCGATAATATTATCTTTGTAGTCAGTTAAGATAACAGTCAATAAGTTATCGATTAAGTTGGAGATTAAAACATCGTAATCTGCCATAGTAGCACTTTCCATGAAGATTTCCATTAAGATCAATATTTGCTTTTTAACGGATCTTAAGCCACGAATTCTTGGTGTCTTGATTGCATTGGGGCCAAAAGAATTTATCTCCGTGTCAATATTCAAGGATGAAACTTTATACAGAATCATCATGTTCGAATAAATATGTTCTAATTGTTCTCTGAATCTATCGCCCATGGCTCTGCAAACAGCAATATTCGTCTTTAATACATTCACAATAATTTTGACATAGTCAGTTTCTAGAGGTAACTTACCCGTGGATTCATAATCTTTAAACAATGCATCCCATGGTAAATTCGGTAGAAACATTAACTCAGTTAATAGCTTACTTCTAATTTCACCATTTCTTTCAACTCCGACGATTTCCCCACATGCTTCATAAAAGGTTTGGACTTGTGAAGGTGATAAATCTGAGGTAATATTTGCAATATTGCCAATGATACGATCCATAAATGGTGCACCATTTGATTCTGGCCTTGAAAGTGTAAGTTGATATCTACATTTGTTTACAATCTTGAGAAAAGTATCACAGGCCATATTTTGAATACCTTCATTGCCAGCATGCATAAATTCAACTAGTAATTTTTCCATTATTGATATTAAGAAATCCCAATTATTCTTTAAAAATCTAGGGTATTGACCTACAATATACATCACATTTGAGGCATAGATGTATCTATCATTTGAATTTTTGATTCTTCTGTCATCAATCCCTGTTAGATGATTCAATACAGTCTTTAAAAATACATTTTCAATTTCCTCCCTCATTGAACCTGAAATGGACCCAATAGCCCAGCATAATGAGCTAATATTATCCCAGGACCAGCCATGGTTATCATCTGGGTCCCTGTTGGAAGATTTGCAAAGATATGTGTCAAATAAAGCAACTTGTTCATGTAATTCAGACAACATGATGTCTTCCATGTCTAAGAAATCCAAATGAGTTAAGTATACCAACACTTCTCTTTCTGATTGGTACAACTGAATTATGTCAGTGTCTTGCACAAACTCCCTAACTATTTCACCACTGTCAACGTCTTCAACAACGATAACCTCTTCTGGTTTGACCATCTTTTCTGTAATAATGATACGACGTAATTGTGAGCAAATCTTGTCGTATGTATGCTTCTTCAAAGGATATCTTTTCAACAGAGTTGGATTTACGGCACCCGTTCCTAAAGAAACAAAAGAAAGTTGCATGGTTGGAGAAAGATCATCGACTGGAAATTGTTGAACCTCAATGAACAAGCTTCCAACTAAGTCATGCCAGTAATCCAGACAGATCTTAAAAATTTCACGTTCCTCGATTCTTGTTAATTGGAGAATATATTCATGAGAGGTAATCAAGCACGATTTTAATCGCTTATCCTCATTTTCAAAATGAATTCTATGTCTTGTCATGTAGGTAGTTAAAAATATGGCTAAATTTTGATAAAATTGTTGACAGGTAATAGAAGATCTTGAATAAGTTAATTTCAATGCAGATGTAGAAGATGGGATAATCTTTGACAATTGTTCCAAGGTAATTTCAAAATAACGAATTGTCTTTTCAATTATAATTGGGTTATTATCTTGAGTAAACTTGAAATTTGAAATTTCGGTTAAACATTTTAAAGCGACATTTCTAGTCTCATTCTGGGCAACATAGGGACCACTGAGCAATTCCAGTAGATTTGTCTCATAAATATATGACATAGGAACCCATTTTAAGTAGCCAAGGATACATTCCAATGTAGTCTTATTTAAGGTTGGTGATTGGATATTCTGATTTAATATATTTAAAAGGAACTTAAATATCTCTTCAAATTCAATTGACATCGATTTTTTTAAACGTAAAATCTTGGCCTGAGTCATTTGTTCCTTGGAGTAATCAAAGATCTCCTCTAACATTAATTTCAGAATGATTATGTTATTCTCACATACATCAATCGACGCAGAGGAACTGCCAATTAATTCGGAGATAAAATCTGGCCAATTTTCAGGCCATTCTTGTTTCAACACTTGAACAAGAGTTAAATCGGATTTGTTAATTAGTTCCTTTTCGACATGGTTGGAATTGTCGTTATTTTGACACATTGAGATAATCATACCAACAATGAAGTTTCTGATACCGATCCTTTGTTCATTTGGCAGCATCTTCCATCTAGTTTTGGTTAGCTTGTCTAAGATTGATAACGCAATAAATTTCGATTGAAAATTGGTTGAGAACTGCAATATTTGATCTACTTTAGTCCATGCATTTGGGTTTGCTTGAAACTCCGTTAAGACCCTCTGGGCATTCATCTGTTCTTTACCGGAACCATTGTAAAAAGTGTTAACTACTTGATCTAGTAAGTTTATGTCTAAATCCTTTGATAGATCAAGGACAGCCTCCATGTTCGAGTGACGTTGTGTGGTTTGTTTCTAATGGGTGTTGGAAATGAATAATAACGCTTGATCTGTATGAATGAATACACACTTTCGAACAAAAAGCAAGGATGGTCTCGTAGAATGCAAATAGCTTGAAGTTGTTAGTTATATTTAGCTTAAATATTCTAGCAGTGACTTTTATTTTCGTTGGTCTTGTTGACACTACATATAAGAATCGTGAGACCCTTGCTTACTAAACCGTAGTTGGATATTTAAAACAGGTCACTAAGGGGTTTACAAGGAGCAATACGCGCGTTTAGTACCGTTACGCACCGTTCTCTGCGCAGCTTTGACGGGCGGGGCAAACGGCGCAGGCCGAGACGACGAAAGCTCATGGTAATTGTAGTGGGAGGAAAGCCAAGCGATCAGCCCAGAACTGAACTCAGATGGCTTTCGAGTAGAAAAAAGGAGTTATATGAGATATTAAAAGATTGTTGAGGTCTGTTAACTATATCTTAAGGCTTTGAGTCTCTCTGTTGGATAATAACAGTTTAAGATGCAGCAACGGTGTTATAGCTATGAAACTTCGCATAGATACTGCTAACTTTACTTGCAAAGCCCCACTCTCACAAAAAAAATAGATAATTTATTAAAAATGTGTATACAAAGTAGGCCTGCAATATTATTTACCGAACTCTATCATTCACGTTTTTCATTAATATTGGTCAACATCATTTTTTTGTAGGTCTCTGGGAAATAAAAATATTCTTAGTTGTCAATATAGGAAAGTGCCATTGATGGGTAGGTTATTTCAGGTATTATTGTTGAACCCTGACATTTTTTAGGATAATTAATGCAAAAATTTTAGAGCATGGAAAGTATATTAATGAAACAAAAAGGACAAGGTGACGAAATTTTTCACTTATAGTTGAGTATGCTTGTACAACATCATCTAAGTGCTACTGGCTCATCTATGAAGTATATGAAACTGTTCAAATTGAAACGTATATAAATGACAGAAAATAACGACAATCAAATATTAGAATGTCGCACTTTATGTATATTTTATTTTTGTATATTATAAAAAAGGAAGAAGATTTATCTGTATATTATTCACTACTTGAAATGACATCTATCACGTCTAGCTATAAAGCCAATTATGCTCAACCACAAGATATCATCTTAGACTGACAATTAATATGGTGTATATTAATACTTATCAGAAGGAATCGGAATTAAGGTTTTTCTTTATTTTCTGATTTTATTAACTTCTACTGATTTCTTTCTCATTTGTTTGTCGAAAATGAACGTATATGATTCCGGTAGATAACAATGGGTAAAGCAACATATCCGAATGATACTTAGAAGGCGTTTTCTGGGAACGAGTAAAATGTTCGAGAACAATTATATTGATCATACTAGAACATTGCAAAAAAATTATATTACTCATCACAGAATATTCTAGAACATGTGTTGTCGAGAATCAAGAGTAATTGTCGACCCATTATTGCCGAATATAGCGCTAGTGTTTTCTTTACTTGATATATTATCCGTCATATTAAAAACCAATGTTTGATCGGTTATATAAAAATATATAACGTATATAAAAAGTGGAAGTAATCTTGAAAATCTCGAGGATGTTCTTTTAACTTCCGAGAAACGCGTGTCGCATATGTTCTCGTCAAACCTTTCTTATTCAATAAGTAAAGAAACATTGAATTCTGAACTACTTGTCCTAACAAAAATCTATTAGCAACAATTCGGACTCCACAACAATGGCATCTATAAATATTAATGAGAATAGTATAACCCCAGGTTTCTGTAAGATTGAGTACCTAGCATTCTGGTTGCTTGTGGAACGGATTCATGATGTTCTTGATGTTAAGGTCAAGGTACAACAATAATTATTGTAAACTAACTTGTTACAGCAGCATATTTTTCAGAGTGGGGAAGCGCAAATAATAATATAACATTAGTATGTTATTCGGAAGTATACGGATCGTTTTTAACTAAAGCAAAAGATGTCTTTTCTTCTTACAATGTAAATCTATATAAATTGTCTAATGTTTTCCAAAATATTGAATAAATTATGTCAGCATTTATAATTTTTCAAATGCCAGGTTCTTATTCAGCAATTCTCTTTAAGTGCATAATTTATTCAACAAGCCTTTTTTTGAAGATCATAATAATTATTCTGTAATTGTTTGGATTCCATTTTTATTCTAAAGATTTTATTTTATTTGTATACGAATTATACTTAAATTTCTCCTCATGAATTTCAGAATCCACAAAAGAACATATAGAATTTTATACAGCATATGTATGCACATACTTCCTATTTATATATTTTCATTTCTCGATCCTATTACATTATTTATCCTTGCGCTTCAGCTTCCACTAATTTTATGACTGTACGAATCTAGATTTTCTGGTCTTATAATTTATGTCACCTTGTGTACAATTATGTAATAATATTCTAGTCACATGAACAAATATTTATTCATCTATACTAGCAACATATGGATAAATTTTGATTCTTTGTTCCAACAATAATATCCTTAATTCCATCCGAAGCACTTTGATTCTTCGTTAGTCATGCAACTTGGATGTATCGGCATTGCTTTCAATCCAAATCAGACAGAATACTTGTTGATTATTGTCTTTTTTAAGGATAGTTAAGTAATTAATAAGTAGCAGTAATAATTAATATATTATGCTGTGGTAAATAAAACACACACTGGTTGATTATATAGAATATATAATTGTAATAGATATAAGGAATTAATTATAAAGAGTTTGTAACAACTCAACCTCCTTATATACCATTATTAGTTAAGTCCAATTAATAGATCTTTAACTGTATCTGTCGAAAATCAGGATTGGTATTCGACCCAATTGTCTCTGAGTCAGAGTTGTTAATTGTTTTTGTTTCACGAATACCTGATTTCATAATCTCTTTTGTTATGTTTGTTTTAAATTAAATTGATCGGTTTTTTAGAATAAATATAATGATATAAATAAAGATTATAGAGTTAATGATGAAAGACAAATGTGTCAGAAATTAAATGGCCAAACCTTCAAAAGTACAAAAATTGACCATCATAATTGCTATAGGAAAATAATCAATGAATAAAATAGGTATAAAACCATAATTACCTAATAAAGAGGAATCTTATACAGTACATGAATTAAGTTAAATGTTATTGGATACTCAACAACCTATTTTGTCGAGAATCAAGAGTAATTGCCGACCCACTATCGTCGAATGTAACGTTAGTGTTGTGTTTACTTTTTGTGTTATCCG